>KQ992548.1:20384-40680 GCA_001598015.1 Dorcoceras hygrometricum | reverse complement strand
CCCCCGGAGGCCGCCCGGGGCCGGCGCCGGGCGGCCCCCCGCCACAACAAAATCGTGCGGCCCAAGGACGCGCGCGCGGCGCACGGCCGCGCGCATCATCATGCAATAAGCGGCGCAACGCCGCTCGACACTCGCGCGCCATCATGCGGCGACCAGCAGGCCGTGTCGCGCGCACCCAGCAGCAACGTCCAGCGTCCACCACGCTTCACTTGCGCACAATAGCGGCCGACTTCCATCGCGATACGACGCCAACCGCCCGGCGGCGACGCGCGACAATCACGCAAGTCTCGGCCGTAATGCATACGCTCATGCGCGCAGCGGCCCCCGACGTCGCACAACAATTTGCACGCGGTGGTCTCTTCATGGCCGGGCGCCATGCGCGGCCAGCGCGCATGGCGTCGCGCGCGCTGTGGCGCGCGCGATGGGCCGCCGCATGAGGCGGCGGCCGGCCGATGATTTTTCAAGGATTTTGCCGATTTTCGTTTTCCGATCTGAAATTTAAGACGTTAGATACAATTCAGGCAATACGTATTGATCAAATCCGAAAAACACTGGCTCTGATACCACTGTTGGGGATCCGGATCCGCCCCACGACAAGGCGGAAGAACATAGAATAAAAGCCGGGAGACGATCAATACGAAAAATTCAATAACAATTATTGACATACATAGGGGGTTCAAAACCACTACCTTGCTGGCACTTGTGCCTGGCTCCAACCGTAGTTACAATAACGTCGGCTCTTCTCGGTAGACTGCGGTAGATATCACCAATTCGGTCCACGACCAGAACCGAGACTCCTTCGTCAGCCTGCACTAGAAGCACTGACGAATTCTTCACGAACGGATTCTCCTCGAAAAACTAGGCCGGAACGATTTCCGGCGAAGCGGAGGCAGCGGCGCACGGCGGCGGCGTGAGGTAATTTTAAGAGAGGGGCGGCGGTTTGCACTTAGGATTAGGTTTAGTTGTAACACTTGTATTTAGGTTAAGTCAAAGTTCTACATTAAATAGAATAGGTGATGGATTTGGATCCGGCCCAACGGGCCCGGGTCCAACGGATGAACATTCGTTTCATCTCCATCACCGAGACTTCACCGTAACTCCGATCGCCGATCAGATCGGACCGATCGACTCAGTTTCCGAAACTGAATAATATGATCTGAAAAACCATTTTTCAGAACCCCAATGCAAAATGACCGTTTTGCCCCTCAACAGTGGGAAACCTTGGTTTGACCCCTGTTGACTTTTAGGAAGTCGCACTTCCCGAAATCCTCTTCTCGTGCTCAACACATTGAGCTGAGTATCCGTGTGGGAATCTCGAATCTAGTACTTGTGTGACCCTCAATGGTTCAGGGATACAGCTAGCCGTGGGCCCACAACCATTGTGGCTCCGGAATCACAATCCCGGACTTTCCCAACGGATCATGGTAAAGCGTCTAGCAACATCGCCCCATGATCCCCTAGGTATCACTGATAGTGCCTGCAAGAACCAGTCGGTCATGGTTAGCGTACAGTACGGTCCTTTCAATCCATATATCCCGATCAGATCAACGACCATTGGTAAATCGAGAGTCGCTAAAGATCCGATAGCTATGCATACATCTTGGAGATCGAATAGTGACATCGCGAGTGTAACTAGGTAAACACATTTACCTAAAACACTTCTAGTACTCTGGCCAGAGAGTTATACACTATTATCCCCTCATATAGCATAGGATATCCACGCATGTCTGCGAGCGGTGAATCCTCGACAACGATGCATCGACTCCTACATGCATCGGTGTCTCACCCAATCCCGACGCCTTATGACCCCAAGTGAGTCGGCAAACGGGTCAAAGTGAGACGCCTATCATGTAGAGTCTCAATGACGTTTCGAGTCGTGAGGACTAATCAGTACAACCAAGACCTCGGACTTATCCACTCGACAAATGGTAACCACTTGGAAAGTCCGAAGGAGGGTAGTTCGATAGATCACCAGGTCACTATCTATCTGCATGCTCAGAACATCACAATGCTCCCTACCAATGAAACATGGTACTTCGCATCGCAGATACTAGTTTCGAACTCGGGCGGCCTTATCCTTATTTTGACGGCCCAATCGACTAGGAACATGTTCAGAATCCACAGAGACTATTAGATGTGTTTCATGATAGCCGTCATACCCACTATCACATCTAACATACGCTTAAGTGAATTCTAGGTCTTTACTTAACGCAATTGTAAATCATTACACACATAATGAAAGTAAAGAACGCCATATAAAAGAATGCGAATATTATATATAAAGACTGTTTCATACAAGAGTCTATAAACCCACACGCCACAAGTTGGCTAGTTGGGCATCTACTCTAACAATGGAGCTATCCCGATAGTCACCTGGTAGCTGTTGTTATATGAAAACTCAACCAAGGACAAAGAATCCTGCCAGCCACCGCTGAAATCCATCACCACTGCACGCAGCATATCCTCTAAAGTCTGAATGGTCCGCTCAGACTGACCATCTGTCTGTGGGTCATAGGATGTACTCATAGCAAATATCGAACCCATCGCTGCTTGCAGACTCTTCCAAAAATGATAAGTGAATCTTGGATCACTGTCTGACACTATCAAAACAGGAACTCCATGCAATCTAACCACATGGTCGATGTACAGCTTCGCCATTTTCTTCATCGAACACCTCACATCATAGGGAATAAAATGGGCTGACTTCGAAAGTCTATCAATCACAACTCAAATCGCATCGCATCCCCTACTAGATCGAGGTAGATGAGTCACAAAATCCATGGCGATGTGCTTCCAATTTCATTGGGGCACCTCCAAACTCTGTAGCAATCCACCAGGTCTCATTCTCTCAGCCTTGACCTGCTGGAAATTTAGACATCTAGCAACAAAACCAGAGATGTCGCTCTTCATACCTGCCCACCAGTAGTGAGACTTCAAGGCATGGTACATCTTTCTCTCGCCCGAATGCACACTGTACTGACTACAATGTGCTTCATTCATGATGGTCTCTTTCAAATCGATCAAGTTCGGAACCACCAGTCTTCCTCGAATCTCAGACACCCATCAGATGAAATAGAGAAATCATCAGACTGACCACTTCGGGCTTTAATCTTCAACTCATGAATGTATGGATCAGTCCTCTATGCCTCCCTGATGTCACTCACAATCTGCGGTTCTACTTGAATCGAAGAAACCATAAAGTACTGATCACCCGGCTAGAATCGCCAACCAGAAATACTCAAATGCTCATAGACTTTTGAGATACTCAAAAACGAAAGCATCGCAGGCTGGGTCTTCCTACTCAAAGCATCTGCTACTGAGTTCATCCACCCAGGCTGATACTGAATCTCACAGTTAAAGTCTTTGAGAAATTCCATCCATCGCCTTTGCCTCATATTCAGATTAGAATGCGTGAAGATATATTTCAGGCTCTTGTGTTCGGTGTACACCACAAATTCTTCACCATACAGATAATGTCGCCAAATCTTCAAGGCAAACACTATCGCAGCCAACTCCAAATCATACGGAGAAGCATCGGAGCACACAACAAATCCTCCGGATCCAGATGGTAGAGCCAAAACAGGAGCAGTAGTCAACTTCTCCTTCAACGTCTGAAAGCTGAACTCGCACTCGTCAGTCCAAACGAACTTCCGATCCTTCTGAGTCAATTGAGTCATTGGCCGGGCTATAGAAGAGAACTTCTCAATAAAACGCCTGTAATAGCCAGCCAATCCCAAAAAGCTGCGGATCTCGGAAACATTCCTAGGTCTCTCCCGGTGAAGAACTGCTTCGACCTTACTCGAATCCACCAAAATCCCTTGCGCTGAAATCACATGACCCAAAAAGATAATTCGATCAAGCCAGAATTCACACTTGATGAACTTGGCATACAACTGCGAGTCCCTCAAACTCTGCAACACCAGTCTAAGATGCTCCTTATGCTCTCTCAAGCTCCTCGAATACACTAAGATATCGTCTATGAAGACAATCATGAACCGATCGATGTACTCGCTGAAGACACGATTCATCAAATCCATGAAAACACCTGGGGCATTCGTCAACCCAAACGGCATCACAAGAAACTCATAATGCCCATATCTCGTCCGGAAAGCTATCTTCGCCACGTCAGCGTCTCTAATCCGCAACTGGTGATAACCAGAGCGCAAATCAATCTTCGAGTATACGACCGATCCTTGCAACTGATCGAACAAGTCATCAATCCTCGGCAAAGGATACTTGTTCTTCACTGTCGCCTTATTCAACTGTCTAAAATCAACACACGTCCTCATAGACCCATCCTTCTTCTTCACAAAAAGAATCAGAGCTCCCCAAGGCGACATACTCGGTCTGATGAAGCCCTTCTCCAAGAGATCTCTCAAATGATCCTTCAGCTCTTTCAACTCTGCTGGCGCCAACCGATACGGAGCTCTAGAAATCGGGGCGGTACCGGGCACCAATTCGATGCTGAATTCGATCTCTCGTCTCGGAGGAAATCCAGGAATCTCATCCGAGAACACATCGGGAAACTCTCGGACGATAGGAATGTCGCTCAACTCCAATCGTGACTCTTGATAAACGTCTAGCGCATAAATCATGAATCCCGCATTATCCAGCGAGAGCAGGCTAAACATCTCCATGGCGGACACCAGTGGAATCTTCGAGCGCGAATCAGCACCGTAGAACTCCCACTTCTCACCCGAATCAGGGCGAAATCTCACCACACCATGAAAACAATCGACCGTAGCCTTATAGCTAGATAATACGTCCATCCCCAAGATGCAATCAAAATCTCTGATTCCCAAAACAATCAGGTTGGACACCAAAACATGCTCATCAAATCAAAGCACACAATCCAACACCACTTCACGAGACCACAGACTCACACCAGCAGGGGTCGACACGGAAACAATATCACACAATGGGGAAGAACTCAACCCATGCTCACACACAAACAACTCAGAAATAAAAGAGTGTGATGCACCAGTGTCAAATAAAACTCTCGCAGGATAATAAAAAATAGAGCATGTACCTGCGATCACTATGGCAGGCGTCTCCTCAGCCTGCTCTCTCGTCAAAGCGTTTTCCTGGGCCTGCTGTGGAATCTGAAACTGAGGTCTCGAAGGTGCTCCAAACCTATAAGGCTCACGGGGTTGGAATCCAGATCGCTGGATAGGGGCAGGAAACTACGGTCTCTGAAAGAACCACCAGCTGATCCCTGCTGCGAAGGAACTGAAGACTGACCACTCAACAAAGGACACACTCTCTGAAAATGTCCGAGCTGTCCATAGTTATGGCAAAACCCCTGAACTCCACGACACTGCGAAGTCGGATGCCTTCCTCTGCACCATCCACAAGGCATGCCGCCAGAACCACTACCAGAACCACTGCCAGAACCAGAACTCGTAGAACCAGAGGAACTCGAATTTTCCTTCTTCTTGAACTGTTTCCCCCGAGGTTGAAACCTTTGGCTATTCGACTGCTGCTGTGACCCTTGAGGAGAATAAAAAGATTGCGACGCATCTTGAACAGGCTGATAGGTGCGTCCAGTAGTCGGCTGCATCGGAGCATCCTCCTCCAATAGACTCTCCTCAATATCCACTGCTCGGTTCACTGCATCAATATAGGTCGCAGGTGACCCAGACAAAACCATCCGGTACAGATCAGGCCTCAAGCCCTTCAGAAATTTGTTCCTCTTCGTTCTCTCCTGGTTGGCTACATGTGGCACATACACCAAAAGTGCAAACTGTCGTGCATACTCAGCCACTCGCATGTTACCCTGCTTCAAGTTGTCGAACTCCCGCTCCCGGCTGTTATAGAAGGACTCCGGGGTATACTCCTATCGGAACGCTTCACAGAAGCTCTCCCAGGTGATCACAGCCCCACTATCACAGAGAATACGAGAAGTACCTCTCCACCAGTGCTGTGCATTGTCTCTCAGCTGCAACACTGCCAGCTTCAGTCTCTTCTCGAGATCGTACTCCAGAGTATCGAACAACTCCTCCATCTGAAATAACCAAGCCTCAGCCATCGCACCACCCTCGGCTATAGAAAACGTCGGAGGGTTCGTCCGCTGAAACCTATCCAAGACCAACTCCATCTCGCCTATCTATCTAGTAACATTCTCGACCTGCTGAAAGTCATCATCACTGCCAGCCCTAGACTCCTCCTCAGAACGTCTAGTCACCCTACCTCTTCCTCTCCTCGGCGGCATCTAAACAATCTAGAGGTAAGATCTCACAGTAGATATATCACATAGAAAGATAAAAGATCACATAAGTCACAGAGTAACTCAAAATCAAATCAAAACTCTGTGCCTAGACTCTAGTGTGATCAAAGGAAATCGAGCTTATCCCAGTTTAAGCTCTGATACCAAAAATGTCAGGCCCCGTGCTACTAAGCAGAGATTATAGCACAATTAAGCACATAATCACGGAAGCGTAAAATCGGGCTTAGAAATTTTTCGAAATAAAATGGGCCTGAACTCAAAATCATCAGTCAAAATATTCATAATCAAAATACGAGTTGACTAAAACTCATATAAAACAGGTAATCTCAAATCTCAATTCAAATACAGATCCCCAATACATAAAAAACACGAGGCATCCCCCAGTTTAATACATAATAAAATAACTGGGACTCAAGGAAACAGGGATCGACCAGCTGGCACTCCACCCGGTCCAGCTTGGTTACCTGAAGATCCTGCAAATGGGTAACACAGACCCAAACAACACAAAAGCAGGAAAAGAAATACGAGGTCAAGCCTCAGTACGAAGAGCTATCAAAAACAGCTAATCATGCAACATGCTATAATCAATGCTATGAAATGCATGAGGGATATCAAGGATCGGATAGCTAGACCAGTAAATCAACTGGAAAATCATCTCAGTCAGCCTCTAAACCCGCACGATGTATCAACCGGGGAAATCATCGGTCCGTGATCTTCAGAGCCCGTCAGCCAATCACAGCTCGGTGGTAGACACTCGAATACGGTAGTCACCACTCCGATGATAGCGTTGGACTTTTCAGGCATAACTCATCAGTCGGCGAGTCACAACGTGCCTTTAAATCAGGTCATCAATCAATCTATCAGGCTCAATATGTATGCATGTATTCCAATCAATAGTCAATGCACAATGCATACAATTCAATACGTGAAAACAGAATGTAAAAGTCAATCAATTCAACAAGGTGTATCACGTAAATCACAGAATCATATCAGCAGATTTCACAACATCAATTACAGCCATGTCCACGCTCAAAGCTGTTAAATCTGCTCAATTCGTACCTTCAACGGCTGATTCTACCTCAACAGATTTCTCACAAAGCACTGAAACTCACGGCCTAGGCTACCATATTTCTCCGGGCTTCCTCAACCACGGCAGAATACTCCCAGGAGCTGAAATCTGCTAAAGCATCGCATAATTCAAATCAATTCCAGTCCAGGTCTGAACTTCTAAATATCCTACCCACGGCTTTGAACTCAAACAGGTTCTACAAGTCTACGCAGGTATTAACAACAAGGGCAAAGCTCAAAACCGAGAAGAACTCTTACCCAGAAGTTCGAAACCAACGAATGAACAACCGGACCAGATTTCTCAAGAATCTTCAAACGAGCAACAACTCTGTGCTTCTTCATCAATTCTTTCTACAGCCTCTAACAAGGTAGCAATCGAAAAAGGAACTCTCAAGGAACCTAGCGCCACCTAAATCGTCCAAAACAGAGGCTGAAATCGACGAAGATCGAAGAACGAAATGATCGGGTGAACAGTAGCTAGAACGAGGGTTTGGAATTGGAGATAAGAAATATCGGGTTCAGAATAATTCTAAGTGTTGCTCAACACTTCTCCTTATAAATCTCCATGCAACAGCTTTTCCCCTAAACCAGACGTCGGGTAAAGCTACCGAAGAAATCTTACAACTGAATTCAATGTTCCCTTCAATCGAATCAGTAGACACAAACAGACGTTGCACTACACAACAGATCATCAAAACGACATCGTACCAACTAATCAAAACGACGTCGCAGCGCTCCACCAGCTGATACCAAATCCCTTTCGAAACAACCAGCAGCTGGTCACGCTTAAATAACTCAAAACGATGACGTATCAAGGTTCCCGCTAACAAAGTTAAAACGATGTCGCCTTACTAGTAACAGCTGGTCACTCAAACCAACAGCTGGTCCCTCGCAATTGCAACGGCTGATCAGCGCTAGAACAACAGTAGTCAACTCAGCTGGAACAAGTGAATGCCATTACGAGGGAGCAAGCGGAGGGCACGCCGAGCGGAGTGATTGTAGGTAATTGTTCTATCTTTGATTTTCCTGCACGAGTGTTGTTTGACACTGGCGCATCGCATTAGTATATTGCTGATTCTTTTGTGATCGAGCATGGTCTGCATACCTTTTCTTTGCACGATGTTGTGTCTGTTTCTACTCCTGGCGGTGCTAGCCTGTTCTCCCAAGAAGTTTTGTTGGATGGCGTTCTGAGGTTTGGCGAGCATGTGTTAGTGGCAAATTTTATTCGTCTGATGTTGTGGGATTTTTTACTACATAGTGGGAATGGACGTGATGTCCAGTTATAGGGCCTCTGTGGATTGCTTCCATGGGATCGTGCGTTTTAGGCCTCTGTCCGGTGAGAAATGGAATTTCTACGGTGCGGATTCTCAGTTGAAGATTCCGTTAGTCTCTGTGATGGATATGTTCAGCTTGTTGTCAGTGGAACGCTGGTTTTATGATCTACGCGTTGGATGCTTCTTCTTCTTTGCATGTGCAGCTTAGCGACGTTCCAGTGGTGCGTCATTTTCCTGATGTGTTTCCGAAGGAGATTCCTGGTTTTCCTCCGAGGATGGAGATTGACTTTAGCATTGAGTTGGTGCCTGGCACAGCTCCGATTTTGTATGCATCGTATCGTTTAGAGCCTTCCGAGTTGAGAGAGCTCAAGGTGCAACCAGATGATTTGCTTGAGAAAGGTTTTATCAGACCTAGCATGTCGCCGTGGGGAGCGCCTATCTTGTTTGTCAAGAAGAAGGATGGAACCATGAGAATGTGCATTTACTTCCGTCAGCTGAACAAATTTACCGTGAAGAATAAGTACCCATTGCCGAGGATCGACGACTTGTTTGACCAATTGCAAGGTTCTGTTGTATATTCAAAGATCGATCTACGTTCAGGGTACCATCAGTTGAGGTTTAGAGATCAAGATGTCGTGAAGACTGCTTTTCGTACTAGGTACGGGCATTTCGAGTTTCTAGTAATGCCTTTCGGGTTGAACAATGCTCCTGCAGTCTTCATGGATTTGATGAACCGAGTCTTTCGCGAGTTTATAGATCAGTTTGTGATCGTGTTTATCGACGACATCTTGGTGTATTCGAAGACTCCTTTGGAGCATAAGGATCATTTGAGAGTTGTTCTTCATACATTGAGAGACTCGCAGCTGTATGCCAAGTTTTCTAAGTGCGAGTTCTGGCTGGATCGCGTCGTGTTTTTGGGTCATGTGATTTCAGCGGATGGCATTTCTGTGGATCCCAGTAAGGTTGATGCTGTTTTGAACTGGGAGCGACCTAGAAATGTGTCCGAGGTTCGTAGTTTCTTGGGTCTGGCTGGCTATTACCGTCGTTTCATAGAGCGTTTCTCTAGTATAGCTAGGCCGATGAATCAGTTGACTCAGAAGAACAAGCGGTTCGTTTGGACTGAGCAATGAGAGAATGCTTTTCAATTTCTCAAGGAAAAGTTGACTACTGCGCCTGTGTTGGCTTTGCCATCTGGTTCAGGTGTTTTCGTTGTGTGTTCTGATACTTCGCTCAATGGATTGGGCTATGTCTTAATGCAGCATGGACGAGTCATTGCGTATGCCTCGCGGCAGTTGAAACCGCACGAGACTCGTTATCCAGTTCATGATTTGGAGCTAGCGGCTGTGGTCTTTGTATTGAAGATTTGGCGCCACTATCTGTATGGCGAGCAGTTTGTGGTGAATTCGGACCACAAGAGTTTGCAGTATTTGTTTTCACATCCTGACTTGAATATGAGACAGCGTAGGTGGATGGAGCTGTTGAAGGATTTTGATTGTGAGATCAAGTACCAGCCTGGGAAAGTTAATGTAGTGGCTGATGCGTTGAGCAGAAAGTCTCAAGGAGATATGCTTGCATCGCTGTATGTTTCTAAAGATCGTGAGCATCTTAGAACTACTGGTTGGAGGTTTTACCCGGCTGAGGATTTTGTTGTGGTTTCTTCTTTCCAAGTTGAGCCATAGATTATTTCGAGCATTAGAGCGGCTCAAAGGAAAGATCCTCCCATCCACGAGATGAAGTTGAAGGTCAAGGCTGGTCAACTTGAGGACTATTCTGTTTCGTCCGATGGTTGTTTGTGTTTCTGTGGTAGGTTGGTTGTGCCCAACTTGATAGATATTCGGGAGGATATTCTTAGAGATGTGCACTGCAGTAGAAACAGTGTTCATCCTGGTGCATGGAAGATGTACCATGCGTTGAAGCCGCACTTCTGGTGGGATGGTTTGAAGAGCGACGTGGCTGGTTTTGTTGCTCGTTGCTTAAAATGTCAGCAAGTTAAGGCTGAAAGGATGAGACTTGGTGGTCTGTTTCAGAGTTTGGAAGTACCCCAATGGAATTGGGAGCACATAGCGATGGATTTTGTGACGCATTTGCCTCGTTCCAGCAGAGGTTGCGATGCCATTTGGGTTGTTATCGACAGATTGTCGAAGTCTGCGCACTTCATTCCCTATGGTATGACGTTTTCGTTGAAGAAAATGGCAAAACTGTATGTGGATTTTGTGGTTATATTGCACGGTGTGCCTGTTTCGATCGTTTCTGACCGAGATCCAAGGTTTACTTCTAGGTTTTGGAAGAGCTTTCAAGCAGCTTTGGGTACCAGATTGGCTGTGAGTACAGCGTATCACCCCCAAACAGATGGCCAATCTGAGCGAACTATCCAGACGTTGGAGGATATGTTAAGAGCTGTTGTGATGGATTTGGTGGTAGCTGGCAAGACGCATTGTCTTTAGTTGAGTTTTCTTATAATAACAGCTACCAAGTGACGATTGGTATGGCACCGTTCGAGGCTTTGTATGGCAGAAAGTTCAGATCGTCTGTGTGTTGGGAAGAAGTGGGGGAGAAGCAGCTATCTTCCCCAGAGTTTGTGCAGCAGATGAAGGATCATGTGGATCTGATTCGACAGCGGATGAAAGCTGCTCAGGATCGCCAAGCCAGTTATGCAAATAGGAGACGTCGACCTCTAGAGTTTCAGGTTGGTGATCTCGTCTTCCTTAAAGTTTCTCCGTTGTGTTATGCGCTATGGACACAAGGGAAAGTTAGCCCCTCGTTATGTTGGTCCGTATGAAATTATTGAGAGGATTGGCCCTTTGGCGTATCGACTGTTGTTGCCACCAGAATTATCTTCTCTACATGATGTCTTTCATGTTTCCATGTTGAGGAAGTACGAGCCAGATCCGTCTCACGTGTTTAGAACTGACGAGGTTGAGCTAGATCAGACGTTGAGTTATGTTGAGTATCCCTTGAGAATTTTGGATCGTAAAGAGAAACATTTGAGGAATAAAACCATTCCCTTGGTGATGGTTCAATGGAGCAAACATGGTAGGGAAGAAGCTACCTGGGAGGTGGAAGAGAAGATGCAACGTGAGTGGCCGCATCTGTTTGCGTGAGTGTTGCATCATGTGAGGCTCTCTGCTTACAATTATTCTTCTAATCTCATCTTATGGGCGATTAATTCCTAAAGGATGCAATACGTTAATCTAACTGTATGTGTAGTTTTTTTTTCCAAGAATGCAACGGAAAGCTAATTCGAAGTATACTGTAAAAGCTGCTAATTTATAAACAGACTTACGTTTGTACAATAATTTACATGTTAAAAGTTCTTGGTCATAACGCCTGACCTATTGTATTACAAAACTAGATACAACAGAGACTAGCAACAATTGTCCAAACTAGTCTAAAAGCAGGTACTAGTCCTTGCATTCGTCGCCCAGCTTCTAGGTAGCTAGCTCTCACTACCCTTGCCCAATCAATTCAGCTCTCTTCTACCTGTTGTCATGCACACATACAAAACAAGACAACAGCCGGATAAACTCCGGTGAGAAACAATCTCAGTATAATCAATAGGTATATGCAATAGAAGAAATAAAGTCATATCAACCAGTATCAATTCTATAATGCAATACAATGAAACTATCTCAATTCTTCGTCTCAGAACTGATTCCATTTCACATCAATGCCATCAAGATTCGTATACTATCATGACATGGATATCCATCTAACGAAACCAACTCAGGCTTCGAAAATCAGGTCATCTCAGTCCTGAGCATTAGAATCAATTCATATTCTCTTCGAGTTATGCAATCTCATGCAAACATAAAAGATCCACTACCTGTGATGGATCGACACATATAACTCAAGTTTTAAATCAAGAACAGTAATCAAAGAGTATGTGATTTTGTCGGGATAACTCAAGAAATATCATTCTCGAGTAATCTAATCACTTACTCTAACTGCCAAATTATACCTTCGTTACTTCTCTGTTCTGAGATACTTCAATTATCACTTCTTAAATCTCGTCACAAGAATTCCCAAAGATATCCACCTAATTCACTTCCTGATATCTGTAGCCAAAGTTACTAGGATTCTAATTCAATCTTATTTATAGGAGAAGGTCTCTGCTTTTCTGCAGCATTTCCAATGTGTTCAATTCAAATTCCATGTGTCATGCTGAGTATTCAAATATCAAAATAGGATATGCATCAACCGCTTGAAACCAGATTCTAACTGTCATATATATCGTTAACCAGATTCCTCAGCTGCTATTTATCTGTTACAATGATATCCAGTCGCAACTTTTCTTAATATCAAAACTACGCCGCACCAATTAATCCAAACAACGTCGCAACACACCAACAGCTGGTTCCAGATCCTTACTGAAAGAACCCAACAGCTGGTCATACTTCAATAACTCAACAACTGGTCCCGCTAACCAATTCAAACGGTGTCGTATTGCGGTTCCTGTTTCATAAGTCAAAACGACGTCGCGTTGTTCCCTCGACTGGTTAAACCAGCAGATACATGGTCGCTTACCTGCGACTGATTCAGAATCAAAAGCTAGGTACCAGACGTTGCATCAAAACGCTGCGTTCCAACTAATTCAAAACGACGTCGCATAGCTGACGTCATCAAATCCGGTCGCTAACTCTCTCGCAAAACCAGCTGCAAGCTACAGGAGAATTGACTGGCGTTGACGTCTGGAAATCGAATTACGCGCATCAACTGGATTCCTTAGCGCTATCAAAATGATATCGTTTCATTATATGCTCGCGGTAATTCATGCAATGCACCAGACCTCATCCAAATGGCAGCGTTTTACTCCCGAATGCTAAGAAATCAGATTCCTCCTGAAATTCATCAATTCAACTCCGAATCTCAACCAGATTTCACCTAGAAGAATTTCAATTCGAAACATAACATTTCCAGAAGAAATCCGAGAATCCTCAACTAGACTTCATCAAAATCTGGCGTTCAAAAATTCAAATCTACTTAATCGCTACATAGTAATCTCGGGCAT
The DNA here is from genome assembly GCA_001598015.1 of Dorcoceras hygrometricum. Lineage (NCBI taxonomy): Eukaryota > Viridiplantae > Streptophyta > Magnoliopsida > Lamiales > Gesneriaceae > Dorcoceras > Dorcoceras hygrometricum. The sequence continues at coordinate 27,104 of KQ992548.1, read as the reverse complement.
TACATTTCTCCCCCTCTAAATCTGAGTTCGTCCTCGAACTCGTCAGCAGTCTCTATATATGCACATAAGAATAATGAGATAACAGAATCTGAATAAGAATTACCTCATTGGAAAATATAGGGAAATCGTTGTTTCATATCTTCCTCAACTTCCCATGTAGCTTCTTCAACTCCATGTCGATTCCATTGAATCTTCACCAATGGAATAATCTTCGTACGGAGTTGTTTTTCTTTTTGATCAAGAATCTGTATCGGTTGTTCAAAATAACTCAAAGTTTCATCGAGTTCAGCTTCTTCAGCAGGAATAACATGAGATACATCAGGTAGATATTTCCTTAGCATAGATACATGAAAGACATCATGTATACCAGAAAGAGATGGAGGTAATGCCAGTCGATAAGCGAGATCGCCTATTTTCTCAAGAATTTCATAAGGACCAATGAACCTCGGAGACAATTTTCCTCGTTTACCAAATCTGATTGTACCCCTGAAAGGAGAAATTTTCAAAAATACTCTGTACCCTGTTTCAAAACTCAAAGGCCTACGTCTGGTATTTTCATATTTGTCCTGTCTATGTTGCGCCGTTCTCGTTTTCTGCTGAATCAACTTCACTTTCTCAGTCATTTCTCTAATCAAATCTGGTCCCAATTCAGGTACCTCTGATACATCATCCCAATATAATGGAGAAAGATATTTCCTTCCATACAACGCTGCAAACGGAGCCATTTTAATACTGGTTTGATAGCTGTTTTGTATGAAAATTCCACCAGTGGTAATGAATCTTGCCATGAAACACCAAAATCCAATACTACTGCTCTAAGCATATCCTCAAGAGTCTGAATTTTTCTTTCAGATTGTCCATCGGTTTGAGGATGATACGCAGTGCTCAAATGCAATTTTGTACCCAGAGCTTGTTGCAAGCTATTCCAAATGTGTGAAGTAAATCTCGGATCTCGATCAGATACAATCGATTTTGGTATACCATGAAGTCTGACCACTTCTCGCATGTAAAGATCTGCCATTTTATCATGTCGATAGGTCATTCGATAAGGAATAAAACAAGCAGATTTTGTCAACCTATCAATAATCACCCAGATAGCATCACATCCTCGGGATGATTTTGGCAACTTTGTTACAAAGTCCATAGAAATGTGATCCCACTTCCATTCAGGAACTGACAGACTTTGTAATAACCCAGTAGGTTTCTTCCTTTCAGCTTTCACCTGTTGGCAATTCAAGCACTTCGAGACAAAATTAGTCACATCAGACTTCATTTGTTTTGACCAGTACTGTTTCTTTAGATCATTGTACATCTTTCTACCTCCAGGATGCACACTGAATCTACTTCTATGGGCTTCATTCAAAATCTGGTGTCTCAGTTCTAAAACATCTGGAACAACAAGTCTGTTATTCACATATAGTACATCATTAGCACCTAATCGATATTCTGATTGATGTCCAGATTTAATCATCTCAACAGATTTCTGTATACTCAAATCCTTCTTCTGTGCTTCTTTAATTCGAATCAATAATTCAGGTTCAGCACTTATAGCACAAATTCTCATTGGCTTCACATCGGTCTCAAACAAATATCCAGAATACAACAATCCTCTATCAAGCTAGTTACACCCATCGTAGTTAAGGACAATGCACATACTTTTCTACTAAGGGCATCGGCTGCTGCATTGGAGGTATAGTATTTGATTTGGCAATCAAAATCTTTCAATAAATCCAGCCACCTTCGTTGCCTCTTATTCAATTCAGATTGCGAAAACAGATTCTTCAAACTCTTGTGATCAGAGAAAATCTCAAATTTCTCACCATAAAGATAATGTCTCCATATCTTTAGTGCAAACACGATGGCTGCCAATTCAAGATCATGAATTGGATATCGGATCTCATGTGGTTTCAGCTGTCTCAAGGCGTATGCAATCGCATGTCCTCGTTGCATCAAAACACACCTCAATCCTTGGTGAGAAGCATCGCAATACACCACAAAATCACCAGTACCTGAAGGAATTGTCAAACCTGGTGCTGTAGTTAACCTCTTCTTCAATTCGAGAAAACTTTTTTCACACGCCTCTGACCAAACGAATGGTGAATTCTTTTGCGTTAGTTGAGTTATAGGTTTTGCAATACTCGAAAAATCCTGGATAAACCGTCGGTAATACCCTGCAAGACCCATAAAACTTTGAATTTCTGGTACAGATGTTGGTCTAGGCCAATTAATCACAGCTTTTCTATCTTACTTGGATCAACTGAAATACCATCTCCTAAAATAATATGACCAAGAAATACCACTTTTCGCAACCAAAATTCACATTTTGACAATTTAGCATACAATTTCTCATCTCTTAGAGTTTGCAAAACAGTTCTGAGATGGTTAGCATGATTGCACACATTCTTTGAATAAATCAGAATATCATCAATAAATATAATCACGAAATCATCAAGATATTTCTGAAATACCCTGTTCATCAAACTCATAAACACTGCCGGAGCATTTGTCAATCCAAACGGCATAACGATGAACTCATAGTGACCATACCCCGTTCGAAATGTAGTTTTCGATATATCCTCATCTCTTACTCTCAATTGATGATCTCCGGATCTCAAATCAATCTTTGAATATACTGACGACCCCTGTAATTGATCAAATAAATCATCTATTCGCGGTAAAGGATATTTATTCTTTACCGTGGCTTTATTCAGTTGCCGGTTAATCAATACATAATCTCATTGACCCATCTTTCTTTCATACAAATAATACCGGAGTTCCCCAAGGGGAAAACTCGGTCTAATGTACCCTTTGTTAAGAAGATCTTCCAGCTGCTCTTTCATTTCCTTTAACTCAATTGGTGCCATTCGGTATGGTGCTTTTGATATCGGTTGTGTACCTGGCATCAATTCAATACTGAAGTCCACCTCTCGATATGGAGGCAATCCTGGAATCTCATCAGGAAAGACATCAGCGAATTCGCAAACTACTGGTATATCACCTAGATTCGGGCTATTCTTCTTCACATCTACTGCATAAATCAGGAATCCCTCTGCTCCTTTCTGTAATAGCTTAGTCATAGAAATTGTAGAAATTAAAGGAATTCTGGCTCGTGATCCCTTACCATAAAATTTCAATTCCTCAGTTTTCTCGGGTCTAAATCGAACCACTTTCTGGAAACAATCCACTGTTGCCATGTACTTGGTTAACATATCTATGCCGATGATACAATCAAAATCAGACAATCCAAGTACAATACAATCAATCTCAATCTCATGACCTTCAAACTGTAGTATACAATTCTTAACAGCTCTTACTGATAGCATACCCCTTCCCAGAGGTTAAGAGATTGATACTACCTCGATTAATGATTCAAGGGGCAACGAATGTGTTACAAAAAAATGCTCAGAAATAAATGTATGTGAAGCGCCGGTATCAATTAGAACATAAGCAGGATAATCACAAAGATAGTAATTACCTGCAATAACATCATCAGGGGCTGCCTGTGCTTGATCCTCAGTCAAGGCAAACACTGATGCTTGCTGTTTAGGAGGTTGATTCACTGTTTGACTTCCTCCTTGTCTACCCTGTTGTTGATTCTGTGGTTGGAAAGAATGTACAGAAGATCCTTCTCGTTCTGGCATTGACATTGATCTCGATGCCGCAATATTCTGTGAACTTCCCGCACTACGTTGAGGGCAGATTCTGGCAAAATGTCCAGGTTGATTACAAATGCGGCAAAGGCCAAACACTCATCTACACTGTTCAGTGTTGTGTCTGCCTCCACACTTGGTACAGTAATCACCAGATTTCTGTCCAGCTCCCAGTTGTTTGGATTCACTTGAACTGGAGAAGCTACCGGTACCTGAATGCTTGAATTGTTTTCCTTTTCCTTTAAAGAAATTTTTCTTTCCACTACCGCTGCTTCCAGCATCAAATCGAGGGGGTGGTGGAATCGGTGGGTTCTTCTGTGCTAATTTGGCTACTGATGGCACAAATTGCGCTCTTCGTTGCCTTAGCAATCCAGATTCTGCTCCTTTTGCGCGATTCAATGCATCGGCAAAAATATTTGGTCGTCCTGTATTCACCAAGGTGAACACGTCGGGATTCAAGCCATTGATAAACTGGTCGGCTTGCGCTTCATCACTGATAGCAACATGTGGAGCGAATTTAAGTAAACTGGTGAATTTGGCAACGTATTCCTCAATATTCAGTTGCCCTTATCGTAAATTTGCAAATTCAGCTCCCTTATCCTTCCGATAAGAGACTGGGAAAAATCTCTGATAGAAAGCTGTTCTAAATACTGCCCAAGTAATCACAGTACCTTGGTTTTCAAGCGCTTTCTTTGTCGCTGTCCACCAGCTTTTACCAAGACCATGCAACTGATGTACAATCAATTTCACCCGACGATCATCGGTATAATCCAGCGCTTCAAATAACTATTCGATTTCCTCTAACCAGTTTTCACAGTCGATTGCATTTTCTGTTCCGGTCAAGGTTGGTGGTTTAAAAAACTGAAATCATTTCAACAATGTTTCCATCGGGGTTGCAGCTGCATTCAATACATCAGTCGATGTACTACCCTGTTCTGTTCACGGAATATTTCCTGTCAGCCGGGTAGTTGTTCTTCGAGGAGGCATATCTAAAAGTCAAACAGACTTGTTCATAATTCCTCATCAATCAATAACAAGTCAATCTAAATCCCTCCTCTGATCAGCATACACGAATGTACTGCTTCTCACGAAATCAAGTTCTGATTCATGCTTCGTTTAATACATGCTACCATTCACTTCAAGAGCATGTAACTCTTACAACTCTTCGGTATACTCTTACCATTTATTCACAGTAGTCACGTGATATGAATTCAAAAATAGTAAGACATATACCATGCAAGCATGCAATAATCGATCTACCCCACTCATCTAATTCAATCCAAGAACTTAACATGGCTCTGATACCACCTGTTGTGAGGCTCTCTGCTCACAATTATTCTTCTAATCTCATCTTATGGGCGATTAATTCCTAAAGGATGCAATACGTTAATCTAATTGTATGTGTAGTTTTTTTTTTTCAAGAATGCAACGGAAAGCTAATTCGAAGTATACTGTAAAAAATAGCTGCTAATTACAGACTTACGTGTGTACAATAATTTACATGCTAAAAGTTCTTGGCCATAACTCCTGACCTATTGTATTACAAAACTAGATACAACAGAGAGGATAAACTCCGGTGAGAAACAATCTCAGTGTAATCAACAGGTATATGCAATAGAAGAAATAAAGGCATATCAACCAGTATCAATTCTATAATGCAATACAATGAAACTATCTCAATTCTTCGTCTCAGAACTGATTCCATTTCACATCAATGCCATCAAGATTCGTATACGATCTTGACATGGATATCCATCTAACGAAACCAACTCAGGCTTCAAAAATCAGGTCATCTCAGTCCTGAGCATTAGAATCAATTCATATTCTCTTCAAGTTATGCAATCTCATGCAAACATAAAAGATCCACTACCTGTGATGGATCGACACATATAACTCAAGTTCTAAATCAAGAACAGTAATCAAAGAGTATGTGATTTTGTCGGGATAACTCAAGAAATATCATTCTCGGGTAATCTAATCCCTGACTCTAACTGTCATATTATACCTTCGTTACTTCTCTGTTCTGAGATACTTCAATTATCACTTCTTAAATCTCGTCACAAGAATTCCCAAAGATATCCACAGAATTCACTTCCTGATATCTGTAGCCAAAGTTACTAGGATTCGAATTCAATCTTATTTATAGGAGAAGGTCTCTGCTTTTCTGCAGCATTTCCAATGTGTTCAATTCAAATTCCACGTGTCATGCTGAGTATTCAAAAACCAAAATAGGATTTACATCAACCGCTTGAAACCAGATTCTAACTGTCATATATATCGTTAACCAGATTCCTCAGCTGCTATTTATCTGTTGCAATGATATCCAGTCTCAACTTTTCTTAATATCAAAACGACGCCGCACCAATTAATCCAAACGACGTCGCAACACACCAACAGCTGGTTCCAGATCCCTACTGAAAGAACCCAACAGCTGGTCATACTTCAATTGTTAGAGTAGATGCCCAACTAGCCAACTTGTGGCGTGTGGGTTTATAGACTCTTGTATATGACAATCTTTATATATGATATTCGCATTTATTCATATGGCATTCTTTACTTTCATTGTGTGTATAATGATTTACAATTGCGTTGAGTAAAGACCTAGAATGCACTAAAGTGTATGTTAGATGTGATAGTGGGTATGACGGCTATCATGAAACACATCTAATAGTCACTGTGTATTCTGAACTGTTCCTAGTCGATTGGGCCGTCAAAATGAGGATAAGGCCGCCCGAGTTCGAGACTAGTATCTGCGATGCGAAGTACCACATTTCATTGGTAGGGAGCATAGTGATGTTCTAAGCATGCATATGGATAGTAACCAGGTGATCTATCGAACTATCCTCGTTCGCACTTTTCAAGTGGTTACCATTTGTCGAGTGGATTAAGTCCGAGGTCTTGATTGTACAGATTAGTCCTTATTACTCGAAACGTCATTGAGACTCTACATGATAGGTGCCTCACTTTGACCCGTTTACCGACTCAGTTGGGGTCATCAGGTGGCGGGGTTGGGTGAGGTCCCGATGCATGTAGGAGTCGATGCTTCGTTGTCAAGGATTCATCGCTCGCC
>KQ992547.1:54268-75431 GCA_001598015.1 Dorcoceras hygrometricum | reverse complement strand
TTACACAAGACTTCATAATTACTACAATCATCAACCCTAACCCTAGCAAACCGCCGCCTCCCTTCTCTTCTCTCGCCGCCGCCGCCGCCGTCGTGCGCCGCCGCCGCCGCCCAAACTTCGCCGGAATTTCGTTCCGGCCTAGTTTTTAGAGGAGAATCCGATCGTGCTGATCTCGTCAGGACTTCTAGTGCAGTCTGACGAAGGAGTCTCGGATCCAGTCGTGGACCGGATTGGCGTATCTACCGCAATCTACCGAGAAGCGCCGGGTTCTTGAAACACCGGTTGGAGCCAGGCACAAGTGCCAGCGAGGTAACACGTCTGAAAACACCCTATGTATGTCGATACATGTAGATCTATTTTTTCGTATTGATCGCCTCCCGGTTCTATAATTTTTGTTCTTCCGCTGCCTGAACGGGGTGCGGATCCGGATCCCCAACACTAAAATATTATAGTATGTATGCATGGAAATTGGAAGCCCTTGAGGATGTTTATTTTTAAAAAAAAATATGTATATATATAATAAAAGTTTTGTTCGAATTTTTAAATGCTTTCATTAGAGGAGTATGGGTCGTTTCATATTGTGTTTGAATTTTATTGTATTTATCGTCTCCCGGGCAATTTTGTTTTCCGCTGCGCCCCGGGAGGCGGGATCCGGATCCTACACGTTGCGTTCCAGCACTAGTCAGGGAGCGCAGTCTTCTCAGGCTTCCCAGTCAGCCCATCAGCCCCAGTAGCAGCAGCAGCAACACATGGCACAGCAGTCAGGACGTCAGAGGTTCCGACCTCGCGGCCATCAGTTCAAGAAGAAGTCTGGTTCGGGCTTTTTTGGTTCAGGTAGCTCGAGTAGCAGTGGTTCTCGGGCCGATTTCTGTGGTTACTGTGGTGGAAAGCATCCATCGACGCAGTGCGTTGGAGTGCAGGACTCTTGTAACATCTGCGGTCAGTATGGGCATTTCGCGAGGGTGTGTCCATCAGCTGGATCGCAGCAAGCTGCAGCCCCGCGTCAGGGTCGAGGAGGACAGTCTAGGGGTCGTTCCCCTCAGTTTCCGCAGCCCAGGGTTGGAGAGACTCAGTTCAGGCCGTTCCAGCAGCCTGTTCCATCGCGATTCGGACAGTCGTCTCAGCCGTTCTTCTTTGGACCTCAGCACGCTCAGGCGAACGTCATCACTAGGGAGCAGGCGGAGGAGACGCCGAGCAGGGTGATTGCAGGTATCTGTTCTATCTTTGATTTTCCTGCACGTGTGTTGTTTGACACCGGCGCATCGCATTCTTTCATTTCTGATGCATTTGTGATTGAGCATGGTCTGCATACCATTTCTTTGCGCGATGTTGTTTCTGTTTCTACTCCTGGCGGTGTGAGCCTGTTCTCCCAGGAGGTTTTGTTAGATGGTGTTCTGAGATTTGGTGAGCATGTGTTGGTAGCGAACCTGATTCGTTTGATGTTGTGGGATTTCGATTGCATCGTTGGAATGGACGTGTTGTCCAGTTATAGGGCCTCCGTGGATTGTTTCCATGGGATCGTGCGTTTTAGGCCTCTGTCTGGCGAGAAGTGGGACTTCTATGGCCAGGATTCTCGATCGAAGATTCCGTTAGTCTCTGCGATGGAGATGTTAAGTCTTCTGTCTTTAGGGAATGCTGGTTTCATGATCTATGCGTTGGACGCATCTTCTTCTTCTCGTGTGCAGCTCAGCGACGTTCCAGTGGTGCGTCATTTTCCGGATGTGTTTCCGGAGAAGATTCCTGGTTTTCCTCCGAAGAGGGAGATTGACTTCAGCATTGAGCTGGTGCCTGGCACAGCTCCGATTTCTCGCACACCGTATCGTTTGGCGCCTGCGGAGTTGAGAGAACTCAAGGTGCAGTTGTACGATTTGCTGGAGAAAGGTTTTATCAGACCTAGCATGTCGTCGTGGGGAGCGCCCATATTGTTTGTGAAGAAGAATGATGGTTCAATGAGAATGTGTATTGACTTCCGCCAGTTGGACAAAGCTACAGTTAAGAATAAGTACCCGTTGCCGAGGATCGACGACTTGTTTGACCAGTTGCAAGGGTCTGCTGTATACTCGAAGATCGATCTACGTTCAGGGTACCATCAGCTGAGGGTTAGAGATCAAGATGTCTCAAATACTGCCTTTCATACTTGGTACGGGCACTTTGAGTTCCTGGTCATGCCGTTTGGTCTGACGAACGCTCCTGCAGTCTTTATGGATTTGATGAACCGAGTCTTCCGTGAATTTATAGATTAGTTTGTGATAGTGTTCATAGACGATATCTTGGTATATTCGAAGACTCCTTTGGAGCACAAGGAGCATCTAAGAATTGTCCTTCAGACGTTGAGAGACCAGCAGTTGTATGCTAAATTTTCTAAGTACGAGTTTTGGATGGATCGCGTCGTATTCTTGGGACATGTAATTTCAGCGGATGGTATTTCTGTGGATCCCAGTAAGGTTGATGCTGTTTTGAACTGGGAGCGTCCTAGGAACGTGTCGGAGATTCGCAGTTTCTTGGGTCTGGCTGGCTATTATCGTCGCTTTATTGAAGGATTTTCTAGCATAGCAAAGCCGATGACTCAATTAACTCAGAAGGACAAGCGGTTTGTGTGGACTGAGCAATGCGAGAATGCTTTTCAATTTCTCAAGGAGAAGTTGACTACTGCACCTGTGTTGGCTCTGCCGTCTGGATCAGGTGGTTACGTCATGTGTACTGATGCTTCGCTAAATGGACTGGGCTGTGTTTTGATGCAGAATGGTTGAGTCATTGTGTATGCTTCGTGGTAGTTGAAACCGAATGAGACTCGTTATCCAGTTCATGATTTGGAGCTAACAATCGTGGTCTTTGCGTTGAAGATCTGGCGTCACTACCTGTATGGCGAGCAATTTGTGGTGTACTCAGACCACAAGAGTTTGTAGTATCTATTTTTGCAGCCTGACTTGAATATGAGACAGCGCAGGTGCATGGAGCTGCTGAAGGATTTTGATTGTGAGATCAAATACCAGCCTGGGAAAGCTAACGTAGTGGCTGATGCGTTGAGCTGGAAGGCTCCGGAAAAGATGCTTGCGTCGTTGTATATTTCTAAGGACAATGAGCATATTAGCACTACCGGTTGGAGATTCTACCCGGCTGAGGATTATGTTGTGGTTTCTTCCTTCCGAGTGGAGCCACAGATTGTTTCGAGCATTAGAGCAGCTCAAAGGACTGATCCTTCCATCCACGAGTTGAAGTTGAAGGTTAGGGCTAGAGAACTTGAGGATTTTACTGTCTCTTCTGATGGTTGCTTGAGGTTTTGCGGCAGGCTGGTTGTGCCTAACCTCATTGATTTGAAGGAGGAGATCCTTTGGGAAGCGCACTGCAGTAGACACAATGTTCATCCTGGTGCACAGAAGATGTACCATGCGTTGAAACCGCACTTTTGGTGGGCTGGTTTGAAGAGCGATGTTGCTGGATTCGTCGCTCGTTGCTTAAACTGTCAGCAAGTTAAGGCAGAAAGGATGAGACCTGGTGGTCTGTTGCAAAGTTTGGAAGTACCCCAATGGAATTGGGAGCACATAGCGATGGATTTCGTGACGCACCTGCCTCGTTCCAGTAGAGGATGCGATGCTATTTGTGTGGTTATCGACCGATTGTCTAAGTCTTCACATTTTATTCTGATGGTCCCAAAAATAGGATCAAAACAAGTACAGGAGTTCAGAAGGGGGGGTTGAATGAACTCCTTCGATAATAAATTTTTCAAATTCTTTTCAAAAACGTTTTAGCTAACTAAAAAATGCGGAATGAAGCCGATTAATTTGTGAACAGTTAACAACAAATAAGTGTGTAAATGTAAAGAGATAAAGGGACAGAGTTTGTTTCTGGAAGTTCGGATATTAATATCCTATGTCTCCCCTTCTTCCTTTTCAGGAAGGTATCACTAGAATATTTGATGTACACAGTCCTTCTACAGACACCCGATCACACAAGCCTCACTTGTATGAACTCCTAGCACCACTAACTTCACAAACTTCCACGCAGACGCAGCTGCTGGTTTACAACACTTTGTAATATTTCAAACGGCTTTTAAGAGCACGTTTGTTACAGACTCAATCAAATGAATACAGTAATTTGAGTGCTGTAAGATCCTCTGGTTTCTGAACAAAGAAACACGATTCAACAATGTGAACCAGAGGATGACTCGAAGGTATATCTATGTAAGATTTGAACTGTAAGGTTCTTCGAGTCTTTGAGAGCTTGAAAGATAACTTCAGAATGCAAGTATCTCAAAAATCAATTTGGCAGCGTTTCAGAAATAGCAAGAGTTAGTGTTGTCTTCTTCAATTCAAAACTTCTGCTATTTATACTCTTCGCTCAACGGTCGATTGACTCTGATAAGGCAATGAAATCCCTTTTTGAAATTCTGACAATAGTACGTCGTCAATCCTGCTCCACTACATGGTAAATTGCATATCGTCAGAGGCAGAAAAATCATTTCCATATATGTGCAATCCCGTTGTAACAACCTCTGCCAATGTGTACTATTTATCCAAAAATAGTACCAATCTTGTCTCCTTAATTCCAGGCAATTTGTACGATTCTGTTATGGCCATCGATCTTTTCCAATTGAGTATTCGATCGAATTTGAATCAGCTTAATGTTTGTGCCTGAAATCGTTTCTGTTGGCAGATAGTTCTTTCTTGAATACGATTGAACAGTGACTATCTATCGCGGTAAACATATCTGACCATTTGCAATTTCAGCAATGCTGACGTCATCATATCTGTTACTCTACTGTAGCTGACGTCATCATATCTGTTGATAGCAAACGTTACTCGCACTGTTCCAATAACAAATACTGTTGCGTTATCTGGTGTCAGCAAACATATCTTGCACTATTTCGATATCTGTTGGCAGAAAACTTCCCTGATACAATAACGATGTCTGTTGGTAGATATCTTCGCTAATACAATCTTCAAAGCTGTTTTCAGCAACCATTACTGATCCAATAGCGATAACTGTCGACAGCACCAAACATTCTCAAAACCCTTCCAACAGTAGATGCCTGACCCGATAACCCGAATACCTGATCCATTAATCCAAATGTCTCAGAACCCGAATCAAATCAACTCTGTAACCTGGTAACAAATCTCAAAGCCAAACCAATAACTGTTGTCAGCAATCTCTGATATCCATGAAAAGATTATTCGAAATTCATCGTTAAGTCCAAATCTTTTCTTATTTTTGTTATCACCAAAACTATAAATTTTATCCTAATAATTTCCCCCTTTTTGGTGATGACAAAATCTAGCAACCGAGATAAATGAATAGGCAAAATAAATTGCACAACGACTGCTGAAAACAAATTTCATTAACTTAACAAATTACAAAAGATTTGTACAAGTTCTATTATGACTAATATCCTCTTCTCCTTTTATACGATCCACTTCTACTTAGCCTTCTTTGTCTTCTCTCTCTATCTCTTTCTCTGTCAGCCCTCATCATTCTTTACATAATATCTCGCTGTGCAGCGTCAATGTCTGTTTGTGAAATAATCTCTGTAGTTCTAACAACATTGCCACTGCTTTCACCTTGGTTAACAGGAGTAGGTAGAGGGCGGCGGCGGCTGCTTCCTTCCCCCTTTTGGCATCACCGCCATGTATGTAGTCGACGAGATCGCCAATCTGGGTGGAGAGGCTGAGAAGATATGCTGCTATTTTTTCTTGGAATTCTAATTGTTCGCTCCTGATAGCAGCAACCTGCCCATCCAATAAAAGAATTTTAGCATCAAGCGCGTTGAACCTGTTCCTGACTGCCAGCGAATCTGTATCAGCAGTGACACCTTGGGCCATAACAGTTTTCTTCAATTCATTAAGACGAAGTATCTGAAGATCATCTTGATTTTGTCCTTCTTGTCGAGCACTCTGTATTAGATTTCGGAAGTAGTCATTTTGGTGTCCCAGAGTGTTTTGAAGACCTCGTTCAATGGTATGGAGTCTAGATAAAATATCACTATGAGCATTATCCATACGCTGTGAGAGAGAAGTTTTCAGATCATCCAGAAGAGGAGAAAGATCTGCAGTAGCAGCTGGAAACGTAGTCTGAACACTCACATTGTCCTCCAAGGGAATAGCATCTCCATCAAGGTGCACTGGAGAATCACTGGAGGATGAGGCAGAGGTCTCTTGTCGCGAATAAGTTGGTGGAGGAGACTCTGGACTTTCAACATAGTACAATTGATATTCTTGAGCAACAACTGGAATAGCTGGACCTAATGCAAATCGTAAATTATGATCAAAAGAATCACCCTCTTGCAAAATTGGAGAGGGAGACCGGTAGATAGTAGACCCATCAAAAGAAGACTCCTCAAAATCTGATAAATTCTGTACATCTGAATCATTAAAATAGCCAACAAAACTATCTGTAAAAATACCCTGTGCAAAAATATTGCGAAAACTCGCTGGAATGCGCACAATTCCCAAATCATATACTACGATCTCTGTGCAAACATCTTCACGCACTGGTCTCAAACAACCAAAAATTTGATATCGAACAATATCTGTACATACTCTGTGCCATGCCCAAGTCTTGATCAAGGCCGGGCCGCTCCCCAATACTGTACTGGTTCAATGAATAACACGTGCGGAACAAAATTGTCTTCTATCACAGGTTCTGGCATCTTCTTATTATTGACAAACAAAGACAGACAACAGCTACTCCTCCAAAAATCATTGCCCTGAATGGGTGTCCAAAATCCATCAACCAAAAACATTGGCCTTACCCAGCAAGTGGATTTGGCCACAGAATAAAATTGGGCTAAAACAGCGCCGCTATTGTCATTAAGATCTTTATACAGTTGCGAGGAGCTTGGTTGACCCGTTATTATTCCATGTGCCGTCTGCTGTGCCAAGAGATCTTCAAGAAATTTGGAATGAGCAACAGACAGAAGAGCAATAATCTGAGTGGCCATCGCTGTCCATGGTTGACCAGGAATGAAGTATTTTCGATGAGAGTCCAAAAACTTCCTGAGCAACATCTCTCCGTACTTCGCCAATTTATACATTTTCCTTTTGACGCAGTCTTCAAAGAATCTGTTTCAGCCCACTCCAACATAAGTTTCTCCTTTTCTTTCAACTCCAAGCATCAAGATTAGTCAATTTATTGAGTGAAAAAGAATGAAAGAATTTGATAACATCCTGCATAACCTTGTCACGCAACTGAACGAGGAAATCAACATCTCCGCATATAAGCTCAACCGATTCTCGGGCAGGGTTCCCTTTGATAGGTTCATCCTCCTCCAAAATTTCTTTTCCATTGTCATGCGATGAAATGCGGGGTATACTGGCATAGTAAGGATCACGGTCCTGAACTCCAGGGATGTGGATGGATTCATCGAGCCTAATTTTTGTAAATTCTACGGTGGTGACTGATGGCAGCATCATGTTCTCAGAGATTTGCATCAATAGATCATCAATGGACATGTGATCCTCTTCGATATGCTTGCTGCCAACAGTTTTGTTCATGTCCTTTACAACCACAGGACTTTTGCTGCCCTCAGCTTCGGAGACAGTTCTTGTACCAACAGTCTCTGACTCACTGTTCCTGGAAACAAAATCATCTAACCACCGACCAAAATCATCTGCAAACGTCGCTTCATCAACACGCTGTCCTCCTTGCTTTTCCTCACTAACGCCCAACTTTAAAGTCTCCTCCAAAACCTGTTCGATAATCATATCCACTTCATCAGTGGGCTTAACAACAGCCTTATTAGTGTCTTCGATAGGTTTCTGCGTAGCTATGGACTCATCATCAGAACCAGTAGGAAGAATTAATCTCCTCTTCCTGGATATGCGCTTGGGCGCAGGAGATTTTACGACTGCCGCAGCAGGGGTAGGATCAACAGTTTGAAGTGGTACAACATCCAGTGCCACATTCACAATATCCAAATTGGCTTGTGAAGGTGAGGGCTTGTTTTTCACCGTGCGCCTCTTCTTTGGAACAACAGGCTCACTACCCTCAACTGTCGGTCGCTTCTTCGACCCTACCACTTCCGATACAATCTCCACAGGTGCATCACTAGTAGATTCTGACTTCTTCTTTGATTTGGAGGCCCTTTTCACAATTGCCACTGGCGTTTTGCCTCCCTCATCTGATTGACCACGAGTAGTCAGCTGTTTGGTTCATGGTTATGTACGTAATAACTGTCTTGGGAGACAGAATCTTTAAGGATGGAAAAGGAGTTGATTCTCCCATGGTTAGCGCAGGGATGCTATTCAACAAAACAGAGATTTGCGCCCCGTACCCCTTGGCCTTCTTTACTGTTCTGTCCATCATCTCTTCCAAAACTCCAAACAGTACCTTACTCCAGTTAACCTTCAAACCAAAATGGATAGCTGCCATCATCTGAAACCGTTCAGTAATCTTCTCTAAGTCTGGAGAACATGTTGTTCCACATGGGAAGAAGAGACTTCTAAAATATGAGTATCGACTGTTGAATGATATCTTGGCAAAATCGATTACGGTGAAAGTAGGTTCTTTCGATGCTGTGACTACTGAACGGTTTCAGATGATGGCAGCTATCCATTTTGGGTTGAAGATTAACTGGTGTAAGGTACTGTTTGGAGTTTTGGAAGAGATGGTGGACAGAACAGTAAAGAAGGCCAAGGGGTACGGAGCACAAATCTCTGTTTTGTTGAATAGCGTCCCCACGCTAACCATGGGAGAAGCAACTCATTTTCCGTCCTCAAAGATTCTATCTCCTAAGACAGTTCTTAAATACATAACCACGAACCAAACAGCTGATAATCGTGGACAATCCGATGAGGGAGGCAAAACGCCAGTGGAAATTGTAAAAAGGGCCTCCAAATCAAAGAAGAAGTCGGAACCCACCAGTGATGCACCTGTGGAGATTGTATCGGAAGTGGTAGGATCGAAGAAGCGACCAGCAGTTGAGGGTAGTGAGCCTGTTGTTCCAAAGAAAAGGCGAACTACGAAGGGCAAAGCATCCGCCTCCTCAGCAAATATGGATATGGCATCTGTCGCACAGGATGCAGTACCTCTTCAAGTCATTGAACCAACAATACAACATTAGAATGTGCCATCTATGAAACATATGAAGAATCGGATATGTTAACATGATAGAGAGTTTACGTGACTGCACTTTTTTTCTTACTATGGTTTTTATCCCACTAGATTTTTCCTAATAAAGTTTTTAAGGAGACATTATTAAAACACGTAATAAAGACATCCAAAAGGAGAATATTATGAAATAATTTGTAGAATTAAATTATCGGTTATGATTAGATTCTTTTTATTATTTTATTTATCTTCTTTGCATATAAATAGATTTGTAATTTTCATTTGTAAATATAATGAAATTATAATCTCTCTCTATTTCAATAGATAATAAACGTATGATCAATTTATTTGGAAAAATTGAAGTGCAAAGGTAATCGCCAAATATACTATCAAGATAATTTAAATTTTATATGTTTATGTTTTTTTGTACATAACATCCTCGTCATTTAGTAGATAGACACATTCTTTCTTTCAATAAAATAATCACCTTAACTATATAAGAAAAACTCTTAATTGGTAAATTATTATGAACATATATAACTATCATTTTCAAATGTATTTGTTTTTCCAAATCCTAAACTTGACTAAAATATTACTTTACATGTCCTTGAACATGACTTAAATTACTTATAACTCCACTAGCAGCTAACCGCTTAACCATTTAAAAAAAATGCTTAGATGAAAAATTGGCTGACTACATTTAGGTATTTCATTTGAATAATTTATATTTTTTGTCCTTTTTTAATGAATTTGATGTGTCTATATACTTTTTCATTTTTGGTTTAATTTATGATAAATTTTCTATTTGTCATCTAGCTCGTATATAGTTTTCGTCTTAATCCTATTTTGTCGATTAACATGCAACTTACATGACCAAAATAAGAAACCATATGATTTCTATGTCTAAAATTGATGGATCTGTTTTTACAGATCCTGATTAAGTTTTGAATTACACAAAACCTGTTACTGTGTTTCTAACAATTCCACTTAAGTGTGCAGATTTCAGATCGAAGAAGAAGATGAACAGTAGCAGAAGTTTGTCCAGTCGATGGTTCACAATATAAAGTTCAGCAGTTGGTTTGGTTATTCATTGCAATCGGTAGCTGGATTAGCAATGGAGACGTCCAAAGTTAAGTCAGGTGTTCGAAATCAGGCGGAGGCCAAGTTGAACCAGCTGGAGCATAGTGAATCAGCTGGAACGATAACAACCAGCTGCAAGCGCTAAAGAGAAAAGATGAACCAGCTGGAACAGGAACTGTGAAGTCTACTGGAGAAGTATCGTACAAGAAGATCTATCAGCAGGAAGCTACAGTGCAATCAGCTCCAGTGCACCTTGATGGAGATGCTATTCCCTTGGAGGACAATGTGAGTGTTCAGACTACGTTTCCAGCTGCTACTGCAGATCTTTCTCCTCTTCTGGATGATCTGAAAACTTCTCTCTCACAGCGTATGGATAATGCTCATAGTGATATTTTATCTAGACTCCATACCATTGAACGAGGTCTTCAAAACACTCTGGGACACCAAAATGACTACTTCCGAAATCTAATACAGAGTGCTCGACAAGAAGGACAAAATCAAGATGATCTTCAGATACTTCGTCTTAATGAATTGAAGAAAACTGTTATGGCCCAAGGTGTCACTGCTGATACAGATTCGCTGGCAGTCAGGAACAGGTTCAACGCGCTTGATGCTAAAATTCTTTTATTGGATGGGCAGTTTGCTGCTATCAGGAGCGAACAATTAGAATTCCAAGCAAAAATAGCAGCAGATCTTCTCAGCCTCTCCACCCAGATTGGCGATCTCGTCGACTACATACGTGGCGGTGATGCCAAAAAAGGGGAAGGAATCAGTAGCCGCCGCCCTCTACCTACTCCTGTTAACCAAGGTGAAAGCAGTGGCAATGTTGTTAGAACTACAGAGATTATTTCACAAACAGACATTGACACTGCACAGCGAGATATTATGGAAAGAATGATGAGGGCTTACAGAGAAAGAGATAGAGAGAGAAGAGAAAGAAGGCTAAGTAGAAGTGGATCGTATAAAAGGAGAAGAGGATATTAGTCATAATAGAACTTGTACAAATCTTTTGTACTTTGTTAAGTTAATGAAATTTGTTTTCAGCAGTCGTTGTGCAATTTATTTTGCCTATTCATTTATCTCGGCTTCTAGGTTTTGTCATCACCAAAAGGGGGAAATTGTTAGGATAAAATTTATAGTTTTGGTGATAACAAAAATAAGAAAATATTTGGACTTAACGATGAATTTCGAATAATCTTTTCATGGATATCAGAGATTGCTGACAACAGTTATTGGTTTGGCTTTGAGATTTGTTACCAGGTTACAGAGTTGATTTGATTCGGGTTCTGAGACATTTGGATTAATGGATCAGGTATTCGGGTTATCGGGTCAGGCATCTACTGTTGGAAGTGTTTTGAAAATGTTTGGTGCTGTCGACAGTTATTGCTATTGGATCAGTAATGGTTGCTGAAAACAGCTTTGAAGATTGTATTAGGGAAGATATCTACCAACATACATCGTTATTGTATCAGGGAAGTTTTCTGCCAACAGATATCGAAACAGTGCAAGAGATGTTTGCTGACACCAGATAACGCAACAGTATTTGTTATTGGAACAATGCGAGTAACATTTGCTATCAACAGATATGATGACGTCAGCTACAGTAGAGTAACAGATATGATGACATCAGCATTGCTGAAATTGCAAATGGTCAGATATGTTTACCGCGATAGATAGTCACTGTTTAATCATCTTCAAGAAAGAACTATCTGCCAACATAAACGATTTCAGGCACAAACATTAAGCTGATTCAAATTCGATCGAATACTCAATTGGAAAAGATCGATGGCCATAACAGAATCGTACAAATTGCCTGGAATTAAGGAGACAAGATTGGTACTATTTTTGGATAAATAGTACACATTGGCAGAGGTTGTTACAACGGGATTGCACATATATGGAAATGATTTTTCTGCCTCTGACGATATGCAATTTACCATGTAGTGGAGCAGGATTGACGGTGTACTATTGTCAGAATTTAAAAAAGGGATTTCATTGCCTTATCAGAGTCAATCGACCGTTGAGCGAAGAGTATAAATAGCAGAAGTTTTGAATTGAAGAAGACAACACTAACTCTTGTTGTTGCTGAAACGCTGCCAAATTTATTTTTGAGCTACTTGCATTCTGAAGTTATCTTTCAAGCTCTCAAAGACTCGAAGAACCTTACAGTTCAAATCTTACATAGATATACCTTCGAGTCATCCTCTGGTTCACATTGTTGATCGTGTTTCTTTGTTCAGAAACCAGAGGATCTTACAGCACTCAAATTACTGTATTCATTATTGTATTCATTTGATTGAGTCTGTAACAAACGTGCTCTTAAAAGCCGTTTGAAATATTACAAAGTGTTGTAAACCAGCAGCTGTGTCTGCGTGGAAGTTTATGAAGTTATTGGTGCTAAGAGTTCATACAAGTGAGGCTTGTGTGATCGGGTGTCTGCAGAAGGACTGTGTACATCAAATCTTCTAGTGATACCTTCCTGAAAAGGAAGAAGGGAAGACGTATGATATTAATATCCGAACTTCCAGAAACAAACTCTATCCATTTACTCACTTATTTGTTGTTAACTGTTCACAAATTAATCGGCTTCATTCCACACTTTTTAGTTAGCCGAGAGGTTTGCATTTAACTGAGATAAGCAGAGCGTGTAAAACGTTTTTGAAAAAAATTTGAAAAGTTTAAAATCGAAGGAGTTCATTCAACCCCCGACCCCCCCCCCTTCCCTCGAACTCCTGTACTTGTTTTGATCCTATTTTTGGGTACCATCATTTTCTCTACTGATCTGATCTCATCTGATCTAATCTACTTACTCTGAGCTGATCTTCCAATCCGATCTGTTCTAAAATCTGAGCTGATCTAATTTTCTCTGCACTTATAATCTGATCTGAACTGATTCTGATCTGTTCTACCCTGAACTGCTCTAAGCTGATCTCTGAATCGAATATTGTTTATCTGTTCTGACATGAACCTGTAAGCTAAACTCTTCTCTAAGATGGATCAGCTTGGATGTCATCTGTTGGACCAATTTGGGCGTTCCCCTACTGTTCCAGCTTGTATATCTTCTCAATAGCACTAAGTTCATCGCTTACAGCTCGCATTCCATCTGCTTCAGCTCGCTTCTTTAGCTCGCAGCTTATGTGCTACAGCGCGCTTCTTCAGCTCGCGTCTAATCTGTTTCAGCTTATACCTGTGCACTCGATTAAATCATTAGAAATATAGCAGCAGGTTTTGTGTTTATAAAAATTAAGATCTGAGCTGTTACACAGATCCAACAGGAGCTATTGCAGCTCCAATCTTATTCAGATTACGGTCTGACACTGCGTGTTGTGTCGTTGCTATTAATTTCAAAATGGCATTGTCTCTGTTCCGTGCTGTCTCTCCCGACGCACGATCCCATCTGTTTTTTTATCTAACATCAGATGAGTTAAAGAATGAAATGAACCAGACTCTAGAATTTTTTTTTAAGACATGTGCAGAAGCATAAACTTAAGGTATGGCTTGTTCCCTTCTAAACATTTCTAAATCATTTTCTCAAAATACTTTAAGCATAAATAAAGGAATATTTAAAAACGTTAAAAAACATCCAACATGATAAAATCATCTAGTAAAAAGAGTACTGTAAACCAACATGTTTAAAAACCAGTATCTAAAACTGCAACATGACAAAACTGAATCATAAGGCGGTCACGGGGTACTGATGCGACAGGCGCTCAGAGGTCCTCACCGCCAGTCGGAATATGCTCATCAACAGGATCATCACCAGCACCATTTAAACCTAGTGAGCCTAGAGGCTCAGCATGCTCTATCGTAATACATAACAAAGTACATACTAATAAAATCGCATGCAAGCACACACTTGTACTAAAATAGTGTTAAAAAACATGAATGCGTACATGATCTTAAAACATTTCACCATACAATCATATCATAACATATCATATAACATATAAGGCATGGCATATCGTAACCTGAAAGAAAATGTATGAGTCGTATCAGTGAATGTGAGCGAGCGTATGACTGATCAGTCGTAATAACCAACGCACGTGGCGGTGTGGTTCACCCCGATATCACACGAGGATCCCTATATATCACACCTCCTATAAACTGCCACTTCACCATGTCGTGATCACATGGATCCATAGGCCCTATAATCATGCCTGAAAACAGGGGATCCCCGGGCCCGGCTACCCGGCTAACTCCCATCGTAGAACTTTGCCACATCACTTCAATTCCTCGAATTTTATCTTAAAAAGAGACATGTCTGATCGTTTCATAAAATCTCATGATGCGTGAGTTTTCTTTAAATCATGCAATTTAAAATATTAGCCCGTTAATGTATAATTAATCATTTCCTTTAAAACATTATCGTACATAACATACTACATATATGATTAATTATACATTTTCGGGCTTCTACATTTTTCTACTTCGGTCAATGATTGATTCCGGGGCCTGGCTCGCTACTACTAGACCATACGTCGCTCTAAACTCGGCCGATGTAAGGAATGTTCATCGTTTTTTCCCATTTTTGCCTATTTTCTTAAATATTTGATTTCTTAATAATCAAGACTAAAATGGACTACTTAAAATCAATTTTGACTTTTAAAAATCAATTTGGACTTATTAAAAATCGATTTTGACTTTTAAAATAAATTTAAATCAATTTTGACCTCAAAAGCCGACTTTGACCAAAATACCGATTTTGACCAAATTAAATTCTAAAAATCGATTTTGACTCCAATAAAATTTCAAAGGCCCTAATTTTGACTTAAAACTTACTAATAAACATAACTTTAATTATTTTAAATGTTTAACTCAATTTTGAAACTTCTGGATATTTTCTTTAAAATTGAGTCTTTGACGCATTAATTAAATTAACAGGTCCAAAATTAAAATAAATTGACTCGAGACCCGAAGAACCGATCCGTTCCATCCGAACCGGCCTGTTCAACTGAACTGAACCCATCCAAAACTAACCCTAAACCTAAAACACACACACAACAACATGCTGCCGCCACGACCAGCAGTCACTTCTCACGTTCGTTCTCCCTGCTCCAACCACCACTGCTGGAGAACTTCCGGCTGGACCACCCCCAGGTCCAGACGGTTCTAACGTGACCGACCTTGGCTCAAATCGTTGGCTAACCAGGGAGAACTGGTCGCTGCAAGTGGGCGCTTTAGCCATGCTGCGCCGTCGAGACCACCTGCCGGTATTCGCATTTGTTCTCCCTGCTCCGGACACCAATGCTAGAGCCCTTCCAGGTGGACCACCCACAGGTCCATACGGTTCTAAAGAGACCGACCTTGGCTCAAACCGTGGACTAACCAGGGAGATCTGGTCGCTGAAAGTGGACGCACCAGCACTGCTGCGCGGTGAGCCACCCCCGACTCCCATGGCTTGATCCAGTTAGTTAGACCACCTAGACACCTTCCTACCTCGATCTAGACCACCATGAGTCTCCTAAGAACCCCTAGAACTGAGCCAACATCCCTGGAAATCGCCCTGCCCGAAGTCTTAAAAGAATGAAGCGAAACATGACAAGAACCGTGAAGTGCATGCATGAGATATGATCATAGATGTATAGATCTGAAATATTCACCACGAATTCATGCATAATTTTCATAAAAAACAGGTTATGATGATTTAAATGGTGAGAAAATGGATTGATATCACATGCCTGGGTTGAAGAAAACGCGGATCTGCGAGGCACGGACGTTGTAGACGCGAGATCGGAGCGCAACCGACTTTTGATCACCAAGATTCTTCAAAGTCTGAATATTTTCGAAAGTTTGTGTGCTATGGAGTGGAGAGGACGGCTCGTTGTGTGAAGAGGAGGCTAGGTTTGTGTAACTTTGTGTTTAGGAAATAATTAAAGTGCCTAATATTGATGAGGAGATAGAGAGTATGACACGTGTGCCATATGCCTCGGCAATAGGTAGTATTATGTATGGCATGATCTCAACTAGACCGGATGTCGCATATGCTCTGAGTGTCACGAGCCGTTACCAAGACAACCCCGGCCAAATGCATTGGAAGGTCGTGAAAGATATTCTTAAGTACTTATGAAGGACTAAGAATATGTTCATGGTCTATGGGGTGGTGAACTGAAATTGGAAGGCTACACTGATTCTAGCTTCCAATGTGACGTGGATGATTCGAAGTCAACCTCTGGATTTGTATTCATGCTCAATGGTGGTGCTGTCTCTTGGAAGCGTTCCAAGCAAGACACCATTGCGGATTCAACCACTGAGGCTGAGTACATCGCAGCATCAGCTGCTGCAAAAGAGGCGGTTTGGATAAGGAATTTCGTCCAAGAGTTGGGCGTAATCCCTGATGGAGTTGGTCCAATCCCGGTGTACTGCGACAACACGGGTACCGTTGTGCAAGAAAAGGAGCCTAGGTCTCACCAAAGATCCAAACATATACTGAGGAAATACCACATAATCCGGGATATTGTGGCTAGATGTGACATAGCAGTCGAGAGAGTCGCCTCTGCATACAACATTGCTGATCCACTACGAAGCCCTTGCCAGGACCGTTGTTTGAAAAACATCACGAAACAATGGGACTGCGTTTGATGAGTAGTTGGCTATAGGGCAAGTGGGAGATTGTTAGAGTAGATGCCCAACTAGCCAACTTGTGGCGTGTGGGTTTTATTGACTCTTTGTATAACGATCTTTATTTATGAAATTCGTATTTCTTTATGGCATTCTTTATCTTCATTATTGATTTATTATGTTGGATAAAGACCTAGAATGCACCATAGTGTATGTTAGATGTGATAGTGGATATGATGGCTATCATGAAACACATCTAATAGTCACTGTGTATTCTGAACTCGTTCCTAGTCGATTGGGCCGTCAAAATAAGGATAAAGCTGCCTGAGCTCGAGACTAGTATCTGCGATGCGAAGTATCACGTTTCATTGGTAGGGAACATTGTGATGTTCTGAGCATGCAGATGGATAGTGACCTGGTGATCTATCGAACTACCCTCGTTCGGACTTTCGAAGTGGTTACCATTTATCGAGTGGATAAGTCCGAGGTCTTGGTTGTACTGATTAGTCCTTACTACTCGAAACATCATTGAGACTCTACATGATAGGTGCCTCACTTTGACCCGTTTACCGACTCAGTTGGGGTCATTAGATGGCGGGATTGGGTGAGGACCCGATGCATGTAGGAGTCGATGATTCGTTGTCGAGGATTCACCGCTCGCCTTTGTGCGTGGATATCCTATGCTATCTGAGGAGATAATAGTGTGATAAATCTCTGGCCAGAGTACTAGATGTGTTTTGGGTAAATGGGTTTACCTAGTAACACACGCGATGTCACTATTTGATCTCCGAGATGTATGCATAGTAATTGGATCTCTAGCGACTCTCGATTTACCAATGGTCGTTGATCTGATCGGGATATATGTGTTGAAAGGACCATACTGTACGCTAACCATGACCGACTGGTTCTTGCAGGCACTATCAGTGATACCTAGGGGATCATGGGGCGATGTTGCTAGGCGCTTTACCATGGTCCGATGGGTCAGTCCGAAATTGTGATTTCGGAGTCGCAATTGTTATGGACCCACGGCTAACTGTATCCCTGAACCATTGAGGGTCATACAAGTACTGGCTTCACGATTCCCTCACGGAAATTGAGCTCAATGTGTTGAGCATAGGATGAGGAATTTAGGGAATACGCTTCCTAAAAGTCAACAGGGGTCAAATTGCATCCTAAAGTTTGGGCTAGTTTGACTATCCTTGAAACTTGGAGGGGCTAAACTGTAATTTTGGACTAGGTGGTCTGAAAAATTGTTTTCACATCATAATACTCAGTTTTGGAAACTGTGTAGATCGATCCGATCTGATCGTCGATCGAGATTATGATGGAGCTACGGCGATGTACTTGAACCGAATGTTCATATGGACCTGGGCCCGCCCCAAGTCCATTGGGCCGGTTCAGGCCCATCACACCCATATACATGAGTGCCTAGGGTTTCATGACACACTCAAGCATCACACAAACCCTAGACACCAAGCCGCCGCCCCTCACCTCCAAATCTCCCTCTCGGCCGCCGCTCCCACGCGCCGTCGCGCCGCCGCTGTGTGCCGCCGCCTTCGTTGTCGGACTTGTTCCGATCACCGTGACGAGGAGATTCCGTCCGTGGTAAATTCGTCAGGTCTTCTAGTGCATGCTGACGAAGGAGTCCTATTTCCAGTCGTGAACCGGATTAGGAGATCTACCGCCGCCAACCGTTGAAGTGCCAGTTTCCCTGTGAAACTGGTCGGAGCCAGGCGCCTAGACGCCAGCAAGGTACCACAATTAAACACCCTATGGATGTTTATTGTTGTTTTGTTATTATGTATTGACCGTTCCCGGTGCAATTTATAAATCTTCCGCTGCGCCCCGGGAAACGGTATCCGAATCCGCCTCTGCGCCAACAAATATAACCCCTACTAATTTAAATTAAGAAAATACAAGCTTGCCCCTCTACTTAAATTAAAAAAATGTTTAAAACTCCTACTTGGGCTTTAATGGTTATAAAATTTCGAAATCTAGGCCTCTTTATAATTTAAAATGCCTTAAAACACAATATACCAGCCCGTTATAGGCGAAAAACGGGTTCCCCTCCAAAATAATTATAAAAATCCTAATTTCCAAAAATATTTGCTTAAAATAAAATAAATTCATTCTTAAAAATCCCATAACTTAAATCTCAAATTATTTTCATTTCCGGTCGACCCTAATATCGTCCACGCGTCCGTAGCTCAAGCAGGCTGAAAAATAGCACATGCATAACATGCAGCATAAAATCATAAATAAATCATATAAAATGGCATGTAATCATATAAAAATATTTTTCCTCTAGTCATGCACTCATTTCTACGTAATCCGAATTTCGGGATGTTACAATCTCCCCCCGTTATAGAAATTTCGTCCCCGAAATTATGTTATGTATCGATAGCACGTCTGGGAGGCATCATGCACACCAAAACCTTATCACGTAAATCTAAGTGCATAACTAAGCGTCTATTTTTAAAACTCTAAGGCTAAAACTCATGCAAGACTAAAACATGCAGCATGCAATCATAACATAAATAATAAAATACTAAAACTCACAGACTGATAGTGCGACTTCTGAGCTCCACGCAGCAGGCAAGTACCCCACCAGAACCACCGCTCTGATATAGCACGTCTGGGAGGCATCATGCACACCAAAACCTTATCACGTAAATCTAAGTGCATAACTAAGCGTCTATTTTTAAAACTCTAAGGCTAAAACTCATGCAAGACTAAAACATGCAGCATGCAATCATAACATAAATAATAAAATACTAAAACTCACAGACTGATAGTGCGACTTCTGAGCTCCACGCAGCAGGCAAGTACCCCACCAGAACCACCGCTCTGATACCAACTGAAACAAACCAGACTCTAGAATTTTTTTTTTAAAACATGTGCGGAAGCATAAACTTAAGGTATGGCTCGTTCCCTTCTAAAACATTTCTAAATCATTTTCTCAAAATACTTTAAGCATAAATAAAGGAATATTTAAAAACGTTAAAAAAACATCCAACATGATAAAATCATCTAGTAAAAAGAGTACTGAAAACCAACACGTTTAAAAACCAGTATCTAAAACTGCAACATGACAAAACTGAATCATAAGGCGGTCACGGGGTACTACTGCGACAGGCGCTCAGAGGTCCTCATCGTCAGTCGGAATATACTCATCAACAGGATCATCACCTGCACCATTTAAACCTAGTGAGCCTAGAGGCTCAGCATGCTCTATCGTAACACATAACAAAGTAAGTACTAATAAAATCGCATGCAAGCACACACTTGTACTAAAATAGTGTTAAAAAACATGAATGCGTGCATGATTTTAAAACATTTCACCATACAATTGTTGGGGATCCGGATCCGCCCCCCGGCAGGCAGCGGAAGAACAATCAAAATTGAATCGGGAGGCGATCAATACGAAAAACAAATCTACATCATACGACATTCATAGGATGTTTAGCGTGTTACCTCGCTGGCACTTGTGCCTGGCTCCAACCGGTGTTTCAAGAACCCGGCTCTTCTCGGTAGATTGCGGTAGATTCGCCAATCTGGTCCACGACCAGATCCGAGACTCCTTCGTCAGACTGCACTAGAAGTCCTGACGAGATCAGCACGAACGGATTCTCCTCGAAAAACTAGGCCGGAACAAATTCCGGCGAAGTTGGCGGCGGCGGCGCACGGCGGCGGCGTGAGAGAGTGAGGGAGGCGGCGTGTGCTTAGGGTTTAGGGTTGAGAGATTTGAGTCAATTATGAAGTGTTAATGAAGTTGTGCTTAAGTCTAATGATAATCATATTATATAGACTTAGCAATGGACTTGGACCGGCCCATCGGGCCCGGGTCCAAATGACGATATCCATTGCTGCGACTTCACCAGATCGGACCGATCGACTCAGTTTCCAAAACTGAATGTTATGATGTGAAAAACAATTTTTCAGATCATCAAACCCCAAATAGCAAAATGACCATTTTGCCCCTCAACAGAGTCAAATCCCGGTTTGACCCCTGTTGACTTTTAGGAAGTCGCACTTCCCGAAATCCTCTTCTCGTGCTCAACACATTGAGCTGAGTATCCGTGTGGGTATTTCGAATCCAGTACTTGTGTGACCCTCAATGGTTCAGGGATACAGCTAGCTGTGGGCCCCCAACCATTGTGGCTCCGAAATCACAATTCCGGACCTGCCCAACGGATCATGGTAAAGCGTCTAGCAACATCGCCCCATGATCCCCTAGGTATCACTGATAGTGCCTGCAAGAACCAGTCGGTCGTGGTTCGCGTACTGTACGGTCCTTTCAATCCATATATCCCGATCAGATCAACGACCATTGGTAATCTACTCTACTCTAACAATCTCCCACTTGCCCTAAAGCCAACTACTCATCAGACGCAGTCCCATTGTTTCGCGATGCAAACAACGGAACGTTCCAGGCAAGGGCTTCGTAAGTGGATCATCAACGTTGTCCGCAGAGGCGACTCTC
>KQ992547.1:9443-44060 GCA_001598015.1 Dorcoceras hygrometricum | reverse complement strand
GGTAGTTCGATAGATCACCGGGTCCTATCTTATCTGCATGCTCAGAACATCACAATGTTCCCTACCAATGAAACATGGTACTTTGCATCGCAGATACTAGAACTCGGGCGTGAGGGTAGTTTGATAGATCACCAGGTCACTATCTATCTGCATGCTCAGAACATCACAATGTTCCCTACCAATGAAACATGGTACTTCGCATCGCAGATACTAGTCTCGAACTCGGGCGGCCTTATCCTCATTTTGACGGCCCAATCGACTAGGAACATGTTTAGAATACACAGCGACTATTAGATGTGTTTCATGATAGCCGTCATACCCACTATCACATCTAACATACGCTTTAGTGTATTCTAGGTCTTTACTCAACACAATTGTGAATCATTACACACATAATGAAAGTAAAGAATGCCATATAAAAGAATGCGAATATCATATATAAAGATCGTTTGTACAAGAGTCAATAAAACCCCACACGCCACAAGTTGGCTAGTTGGGCATCTACTCTAACAACAATCATATCATAACATATCATATAACATATAAGGCATGGCATATCGTAACCTGAAAGAAAACGTATGAGTCGTATCAGTGAATGTGAGCGATCGTATGACTGATCAGTCGTAATAACCAACGTACGTGGCAGTGTGGTTCACCCCGATATCACACGAGGATCCCTATATGTCACACCTCCTATAAACTGCCACTTCACCATGTTGTGATCACATGGATCCATAGGCCCTATAATCATGCCTGAAAATAGGGGATCCCCGGGACTGGCTACCCGGCTAACTCCCATCATAGAACTTTGCCACATCACTTCAATTCCTCGAATTTTATCTTAAAAAGAGACATGCCTGATCGTTTCATAAAATCTCATGATGCGTGAATTCTTTAAATCATGCAATTTAAAAGATTAGCCCGTTAATGTATAATTAATCATTTCCTTTAAAACATTATCGTACATAACATACTACATATATGATTAATTATACATTTGCGGGCTTCTACATTTTTTTACTTCGTTCAATGATTGATTCCGGGCCTGGCTCGCTACTACTAGACCATACGACGCTCTAAACTCGGCCGATGAAACGAATGTTCACCGCTTTTTCCCATTTTTACCTATTTTCTTAAATATTTGATTTCTTAAAAATCAAGACTAAATGGACTAATTAAAATCAATTTTGACTTATAAAAACTCAATTTGGACTTATTAAAAACTCGATATTGACTTTTAAAATAAATTTAAATCAATTTTGACCTCAAAAGCCGATTTTGACCAAAAGACTGATTTTGACCTAATTAAATCCCAAAAATCGACTTTGACTCCAATAAAAATCGACTTTGACTCCAACAAAATCGACTTAAAATTACACATAACATAAATTATTTAAAAGGTTTGACTCAATTTTGACCTTCTGGCTATTTTCTTTTAAATTGGACCTTTGACACATTAATTAAAATAACAGGTCCATAATTAAAATAACTCGACCCATAAATAAAAGGATTTTGACTTTAAAATTTTGACTTAAAAATATTCTGCCAATACGCTAAAATTACCAAAAGTCTCATAAATCAAATAAATTATAAATATGCTGGAAAACATCTTAAAATATGCTTAAAACATCAAATAAAATCATCCACGAACTTTAGCAGCCCCTAAGACTCGAAATCTTAATTTTCACAAAAATGACCCGACACGGCTCACTTCGAGCGACAACACGGTAAAAATCATTAAAAATCCATTTCTTATCCAAATCACTTTCTGCTTTGACCCACATCACCCTAACTCAATATACTAGGTACTGGAACAAACGAAACCCAAAAAAGGTACAGTATGTGACCAAACCAACGCCTGCAAGATCACTACTTGTGTGCAGACTGCAACCAGGACACGTGCTAGCCATAAAATTCATAAGTGCATGCATGAGATATGATCATAGATGTATAGATCTGAAATATTCACCACGAATTCATGCATAATTTTCATAAAACAGGTTATTATGATTTAAATGGTGAGAAAATGGATTGATATCACATGCCTGGGTTGAAGAAAACGCGGATCTGCGAGGCACGGACGTTGTAGACGCGAGATCGGGGCGCAACCGGCTTTTGATCACCAAGCTTCTTCAAAGTCTGAATATTTTCGAAAGTTTGTGTGCTATGGAGTGGAGAGGACGGCTGGTTGTGTGAAGAGAAGGTTAGGTTTGTGTAACTTTGTGTTTAGGAAATAATTAAAGTGCCTAATATAACCCCTACTAATTTAAATTAAAAAAATACAAGCTTGCCCCTCTACTTAAATTAAAAAAATGTTTAAAACTCCTACTTGGGCTTTAATGGTTATAAAATTTCGAAATCTAGGCCTCTTTATAATTTAAAATGTCTTAAAACACAATATACCAGTCCGTATAGGCGAAAAACGGGTTCCCTCCAAAATAATTATAAAAATCCTAATTTCCAAAAATATTTGCTTAAAATAAAATAAATTCATTCTTAAAAATCCCATAACTTAAATCTCAAATTATTTTCATTCCGGTCGACCCTAATCTCGTCCACTCGTCCGTAGCTCAAGCAGACTGAAAAATAGCACATGCATAACATGCAGCATAAAATCATAAATAAATCATATAAAATGGCATGTAATCATCTAAAAATGTTTTCCCTCTAGTCATGCACTCATTTCTACGTAATCCGAATTTCGGGATGTTACAAAGAAGTTCAAGATTAGATGCCAAATATTAGATCAATTGAATAATCAAAGCAAGAACAGAAATAGTTAAGCAGACAAATCAACTTTAGCGAAGAAGATCAAATGTCTAAGACTACAAATCGGAGCTACAGACTTTGATAGCGAATCAACTCTGAAAAATTTAAGGATATTTAAAAGATTTATCAACTACGGTAAACATAGTAATCAATGGTATGATTTTCAACCGATGTTTTTCCGTATGAGGTGTAAAGAATGATGGACATTAATGCTAAGTACTTTTTTCATAGAAAGATACACAAGACGTATTAAATGCTCATATACTATTTCTGAATAAGCCTTAAAGATCAATATTATTGTGAGTATCATTCTTTCTTAAAGATGATGGTACGAAGATTATAAAAGGCTGAGAAGAGAAGAGAAGAAGAAGATATACAACGACGACAACAGAAAACAAAATCGAGCAACGCCGAAACCAAACAATTGAGAAAAAGAGATTTGTCATCATTCTCAATATTTATCAACTCACTTAACCGAGATAAGATCATTTTAGGATCAATTTGAGCGATTGAACTCTTTGTATACGATTTATAATAAGACAGAAGTGTGTTTCTGTTCACACTCCAAAATCTAGGAGTTTCGGCTGAAGTGTTTTGACTGAGTTGAATTGAGTTTGTATAATAAAAATAAAAATATTTCAATCTAAAAATTACCACACATGTTTTAAATATGAGATTATAGTTCATTTTTAATTAGTTCAAGTACATATGCTAAACACAAATAATAATAAACAAAAAATTAAAATTTGAATTAAATTTTTTTGTTGATTTAAAAATTTTAGTTTTAAATTAATCTGGTATACCATAATACTTTGTATTTTCTTAAATTAATTTTGAAACCAAATTGCTCATTAATATATTATGAAAAAGGTTACAATTGTAAGATATATATATAAACATAGACAGAGGTATATGTAGTTTTTAATGATAAACTGTATAATGTGAGGTTCACACAAATCTAAGGGAAGATATATATAAATTAATTTTTTGAAAAAATGATAAATCTCAATGTTGATAATTGTAATTACCCTTACCATATTTGTGATAACAATGACCATGTAATATGTTTGCAAGTTATAGTAATATATATATATATACACATATATATATATAGATGTATATATATGTGAGTGTGTGTGTTTATAGAAACCAATGTAATCCTATTTTATTATTTTATTGATAATAATAATAAACTATAATAATAAAAACAAATATTTGTGTGATACGGATGATATCTTGTGAGACGGATCATACACATGAAAAATAATATATTTTATATTTAAAATATTACTTTTAAATAATCATGATTTTAATAGAATATTCCTTTAAATTGATTCGATTCATTAAAGTTTTATGTTTATAATATTACTTTCATATTGAAATTATTACTATATCAATTTGGTTGAACCAAATCACTTATACAAATGTATGAGACCATTTCACAGTAAATCTGTTCATTAATAAATCCCTCGAGAAAGCTAATCAAGTATTTCCTGAATAAATAGTTTCCCCACAGAAGAATTTTGGATACTTCGTTTTTTTAACTTGTGATTTGCTGGCTCTGCATCGAGTGACCCAAAACAAGAGTCGGCCGTTTTGATATAGCAAAATTTCCGCATGATAACTCGGCCTATACCTCCCGGGCCGGCCTTAATTGGACTGGGCCTCAATAATTTTCCAAACCAAATAGGAGCCCTGGCTCAAAGAAAGTTGGATTTTTTGTTTTTTAGGACCAATGATTAATTATTGCTAGGATAAGGATAATTCCCGAAATAACCCGAAGCAAGAGTCCGCCAACCCCAGAGTAAAAGGTTGTTGGAATGATTACTCGGCTCATATCTATCGGGCCGATCTTATTGGGTTGGGCCTCACAACTCCCTATCCTGAAGCATCGAGTCCTATCCGTCCATTGCCACCATGCCCCAAGTAACAAGCTTCCGCCTCCTCTTCTCCTCCGCAAACCACCACCACCGCCACCCCTTCTCCGCCGCACCTCGGTTCTTCTCTCAGGACCTCTTCCTCTCTTCACTTCCTTCCCTCTCAAAAACTATTGTAAAAAATCACAATTCTATTTCCTATTTCACCACCTTTTCTTCCTACGACAAAAAACCAGACAGTAAAATCAATAAGAATTGGCGTTCCTTGAACAGGAAGCAGAGTTCTCTGAAAGGGACTGTTAAAAATAAGGATATTGATAGTAATAAAGGAGGTTTACTGGCAATGGAAGAAAAATTGGATAATACTAAGAGTGTAGATGAGGGCTTTGGGTTTAATAGGAAGAGGGCTGAAGGCAGAGACGAGGGTAATAGGAATAAGAATAATTTACAGCTTAAAGTTAGGAAGCTCAATCCTGTCAATACCATTGCATATGTTCAGGTAATGGAAGATTTTGAGCTTTTGTTATTTCTTGAATTTTGGATTTGTTTTGTTTGAATTAAACTCATTAGGTTGTTGGTATGTTCTTTTTGAAGCAAAATTATGATCTTTCATCTAGGCTTTACTGATAAAATGTTTATCAGGAACGTTCCCAATGGAAAAGAAAATCTAAAATCAAGTACATTAGCACTGTCCAAATTAATGGCAGAACTATGTATGCGATAAATGTGGCTATTTGAGTTGTTTACTTTATAGCTCTGTTATACATTGTAAGTTGGATGAATTCTTAATTTTGCTCCTGTGGTAAGATGAGGTTCATACTTCCTAGTTTCTTTTTTTTCGACCTATAATTTTTATTAAAAAATATATTTAAGATAAATCCCCATTGTGAATTGTTAAAAGTTTGATCAAATTATTGTATCTGGCCAGTGGATCATGATTTGTCGTTGGCTGGTTTTCTTTGCGTTAATGTTCCTCAAATATTGTGGATTTGGTAGTTGTGCATGGAGTCATTATCTGTAATTTTCTGGGTGGCATGATAGTGTCAAAAATCATTGGGCCAAATGGCAATTCATGTCTCCAGAAATAGAGCTTTTGAGAAAAAGGATGGCAGTACATTCCCTTTGAAAATTATTTTGTGCATCAGGTGCATTAGCAGGTTGCGCGACTCAAGCATTCATGTAGGTGGTACTTGCATATATAATCTCCATAATGAAAGTACATTGAGAATGTAGGAATTTACTGATTTATCTATTTAATTTGTACACTTTTTGTTTACTTTACGTAGTTACGCCATCTTTTATATATCATCATATCAGATTCTTGGGACTGGTATGGATACTCAAGACACATCACCATCAGTGCTGCTGTTTTTTGACAAGCAAAGATTTATTTTCAATGCTGGAGAAGTGAGTTAATACTTTAATCACATTACTTAGTCTTCCTCGAAATTTTGCATCAATTTTTGTACTGCATGGAAATTCTTTTACTCATTTTATTTCAAAATATATGAAGTATTCTTGAAACACTGTCGTGTGTAATTCAGGGGAATAGATTTAATAAATGAAGCTATAAAATAGATATGAACAAGAGGCTTGTAACTGGATACATCAGCGTTGCCTTTAAACTTGTTAGTGGATACTTCAACTTTACCTTTTCTGGCCCTTAGCCTTGTAAATTCCATGTGAGCGAAGCTTGAAAGCAAGGGGCTTTCATAATTTCAATAGAAGTCCCCTGAGTTCCCTACTTGTAACCTGCTCTACATTTTATTCAACTGGTGGAATAGAAACAGGAGAAAGCTGCACAAATATACACTGTCAAATTCTTTTTTGTCCTTTTAACTTTATGATATGCATTTGATTGGAACGTTTGTACTTAGTATGTGATATTTCTTTGTTCCAGGGGCTCCAACGCTACTGTACTGAGCACAAAATCAAATTGTCAAAGGTATTTGCTGCATAGATCTCAAAATACCCACTCTATTTTTATCTATAGGGGGAATGAGTTAATTCTTTTGAAAATCTCTGCAGATTGATCATATATTTCTGTCCCGTGTCTGCTCAGAAACTGCTGGCGGTCTTCCAGGTAAGCTATTGAACTGCAGTTCCTCAATCTTTTTCGGTGTCAGAACCATGTGGTTTTGTAGTCATCTAAGAAAGAATGACGATAGAGAATCTTAAGTCAGTGTTCGCGAAAATTTGATTTGCTAACCTTGGATTGCAGGTCTGTTGCTAACACTGGCTGGCATTGGGGATGAAGGAATGACTGTAAGTGTTCTTATCAATGTTTCAAGTTGAACAATGATCCATGAAATTGGAACTGTAATCCTTGTTATTTCTCTAGGTTAATGTTTGGGGTCCTTCGGATCTTAAATATTTACTCGATGCAATGAAATCTTTCATTCCCAATGCTGCAATGGTTTATGCACGTAGCTTTGGGCCAACACCCAATCCGAATATGTTTCCTCGTCAAATATCACAGAAATTTGGGGATCCTCTCGTTCTTATTGATGATGAAGTAATTAAAATATCTGCAATAATATTAAGACCGATGGAGGGTAGGTCTCATGTGCTTAGTTCTCCTCAATCTGGGCTGAATGATACCAAGCCTGGTGATCTTTCTGTTATTTATATTTGCGAATTGCCCGAAATAAAGGGGAAATTTGACCCTAAAAAAGCTTCTTGTCTTGGATTGAAACCGGGTCCAAAGTATCGTGAGCTGCAACTTGGAAATTCTGTCAAGTCAGATCGTCAAAATATCATGGTAGATTTTTTAACGTATAAATGATTTTGCAGTAAGCTCTATCCTCGAGTTCTTCCAACTTAAACTTCTTGTGTATTGTGCTTTTTAGGTGCACCCAAGTGATGTAATGGGTCCATCAGTTCCTGGTCCTATTGTACTGCTGGTCGACTGCCCAACATTAGCGCATTTTGAAGAGTTGTCCGCTCTCCAGTGTCTGATGCCCTATTATGCAGATATAGCTCATGTTTCTCCAGAGTGTTCCAAAATTGTGAATTGTGTAATTCATTTAAGTCCTGCATTTCTCTCAAGAAGTGCTGATTATCAAATGTGGATGTCTAAATTTGGCGCTGCTCAGCATATCATGGCAGGGCATGAAATGTTGGTTCATTTTATTCTGTTGTGTTCCTCTATAATTTTTACTTTCAAATTTGGTGGATATTATTCCTTTTGACTGTTTAATTCCTTGGAACGATTAGATTTGATAGATCTCATATTTATTTTAGGAGAAATGTCGAAGTGCCAATCATGAAATCAAGTGCCAGAATTGCAACACGTCTTAACTACTTGTGTCCGCAGTTTTTTCCAGCTCCTGGTTTTTGGTCTCTACAGCACCTTAAGTCCTTGCCATCTGATGCAAACCTGCCAAATAATGTAACCCTTGATGACTTTATGTTGTATTCGGACTATGGTTTCTGTTATTGAAAAGTACGTTTAGTTCCTATGATTGTACTCAAATGTGTATGTGGTCTGCTAATTTATCTTACTACATCCTGTCAGGCTCTTGTGTCAAAAACAAGTGAAATTATACCAGCAGAGATCTTCTCAAGGTATAAAAACTCCAGTGCTAAATCTGTTCCTGAGAGTATTTATATTTATTCTCTTATCTTTATGTAATTGTTAGCTTTTGTGCAACATGGTTTTGCTAATCCATTAACTGTATCTTTTATCAAATTTTCTTGTATAATGCTGATTTATAAATCGTTTTTAAGTTTAAATGGACGAAAAACAAATGAATAAGAATGATAATTGTATGACTTCATATTGAGTATTGACATGAATTGTATTTAATAATCACATATTCTTTGTTTTTAATGCTCTATTACTGTTAGAGTGTAGATAGTTTTGAGAAATCTGGGTATATCATTCACAATGCCTATATGTTAGCTATTAGGTAGTTACGATTAAAATATTAGTGTTTGTTTTAAGTCTGCTGGTGATGAATTCATACATGCTACACAGTTCAATCTACGTCCCTATGCAAATCTTGGGCTTGACAAATCGGGTATACCGAATCTAGCATCTCCATCTGAGATCATTGATGAGCTAAAGTCAGAGATACCAGAGATAGTGAATGCATCAAAACAAGTGTCCCAATTCTGGTGGGAGAACAGAACAACTAGTCTGGAGAAGACATCATTAGAAGCTGACATAGTTATGACTGAAGAACCATGGTTACCTGAAGGTGCAATTCCAAGTTGTCTTGAAAATATAACAAGAGAAGAAATGGAAATCGTTCTTCTTGGAACTGGTTCATCTCAGCCCTCAAAATATCGAAATGTTAGTTCCATTTTCATTAATTTGTTTTCCTTAGGAAGTTTACTTTTGGTGTGGTGAGGGAACCCTGGGACAGCTAAAAAGAAGGTAATCCATGTTACATATTCTCGTTTAGATTATTGTTTTCCCGATGTTGTAAAGTTGAAAACATTTTCATTATACTTTGGCCGCAGATTTGGTATTGAAGGTGCAGATGAAGCTGTAAAAGGCTTACGATGTATTTGGATTTCACATATACATGCCGATCATCATGTAAGTCTTGCAAGAATACTTGCACTGAGACGTGATTTATTGAAGGGATCACCAAAGGAACCTGTCATTGTTGTTGGCCCTAGGCAGCTTAAAAGATTTCTTGATGCATATCAGAGACTCGAGGATCTTGATAGGCAGTTTCTTGATTGTGGGAATACCACGGAGGCGTCTCTGGAAGCTTTAGAATTAAATGATGAAAATGTAAAGAGTGTAGACCCAAACGGGAAAGTTGACAAACATGTCGATTCTACACTTTTTGCTCGAGGAAGTCGTATGCAGAGCTACTGGAAAGGACCAGGTAGTCATACACAAAATGTTGCTGCCATTCCTGTCCTTAAGTCTTTGGAAAAGGTTCTCAATGAAGCTGGATTAGAAGCGTTGATAAGTTTTCCTGTCATTCATTGTCCACAAGCATTTGGTGTTGTACTGAAAGGTGCAAATAGGGTAAATAGAGTTGGGAAGACCGTACCAGGGTGGAAAATAGTGTACTCAGGTGACACCAGACCTTGTCCTGAGCTTGTGAATGCATCTTCCGGGGCGACGGTTCTTATACACGAGGCAAGTCTTGAAACTCGTTGCTTTTCTTGAATTGGTTTCTTGGGCTGATATTTGTTATGGTGAACGACATTGAAACCCCATGAGCATGGATTATGTTTTGAAAATCTTTTGACATTTTGAATGTGTTTGTTGATGTTTATAAAATTGATAGGAGAATTCTTAATAGGAAGTTAGATAGGCCCAGGCCCACCATAACTCATGTTTATACTAGGAGGCCGAGGGCCCAGTTGAAAGGAGGGACAGTAGAATAAATAGAAGGTAGTGGGGAACAGGAAAGGCATTGGGTAGTTACACTCATTCTGTTACTAGCATCTAGGGGACACAGGGAATATCCCTGGGATAGTGACTGATATCATTGTAATCCTCTTATTCACATCACTGAAATATACATTCTGTTTCTTCACGTGTTGAGTGTGTTTCTTGTGTTGTGAAAACGAACCTATCATTTGGTCCGACCTGCCGGATCTTCATCGGAGGGAATGGCGACGCGATCGGAGGCAAAACTCGAAGTCCTAGAGAAAGCTGTGAATACAGTCCAGGGGAATATGGATGACATCCAAGAGCGAATGGCGAGCCTGACCCAGGCGCTTACGGCAATGGCCGAGTCATAAACACGAATGGAAGCTAACCAGACTAAACTGGAGAATTGGATTTACAACGGAAGGGAACACCCCAGTGAGGAGGAGGATACCAGAGGATCGAAGAGAGACACTAAATTCAGTGGAGACGGGGAGTTACGGCATGCATTAAAAAGGGTGGAAATACCTGGCTTCGATGGTGTAGATCCTCGGGGATGGCTCGGTAAAGCATAACAGTATTTTGAACTTCATGAAACACCGATGGGTCATCGTCTCCGGCTAGCCCACATTCATATGGACGGTCCCACGTACCACTGGTTCCAGTGGTTGCGCTCCAAAATTCCAGATATGAGCTGGGGGAGATTTGCAGAGGAGCTGATCAAGAGATACAGGGGACGAAGGCAGACTAACCCATTTTTTCTGCTAGCTTCGTTGAAACAGGGGGGCAGCCATTAGACTCCTATATTGAGCAGTTCGAAGTTTTGCTAGCGCAGGTGGGGGATCTTCCTGAAGATCAGTGTTTGGGTTATTTCTTGAGCGTCTTACGAGATGAGATATGCAAACGGTGGATTCATGAGCCTCGCACTATCATGCGGGCCATGGATTTGGCGCGAGCAATTGACGAAGAACTGTTCGGCTACACAGGGCCATATCGCGCGCGTCATTCACCGATGAATACAACGGGGGGTAACCGATCGGGGCCAGGGAGTGGGCCGCCGTTAGACAGACCGAAGGGATTGGGCCTGGAAAGAGGCCGGCCCAATCCAGTAGCGAATCCGACCACGTGTCGGGAATATTACAATAATAATCTGAATCGCAGGGCATCAATTGCTCCACCGACTGACGTCTCTAGAACTAACGGAGGGGGAAATCAACCGGGGAACACTTACCGGCGTTTCGATGTTAAGAAGGATGGTCGGATAGTCTCACAGCAAGAATACCAGAGGCGGAAAGAAAGAGGCCTGTGTTTCAGATGCGGTGAAGTTTATTCACCCATGCACAAATGTTCGTACAAACTCATGCAAGTCGCACTACTGGATGACGAAGTGAGTGAGGAGGCCGAAACAATGGATGGAGAAGCTGAAGCAGAGGACGTCGGGGACACC
Source organism: Dorcoceras hygrometricum (assembly GCA_001598015.1). Classification (NCBI taxonomy): domain Eukaryota; kingdom Viridiplantae; phylum Streptophyta; class Magnoliopsida; order Lamiales; family Gesneriaceae; genus Dorcoceras; species Dorcoceras hygrometricum. The sequence goes on along the minus strand of KQ992547.1, from coordinate 32,626 downwards.
AGCAAGGAATATGGTACGTTGGAACTTCCCCTCTTTTCAATTAGTGGCATGAGCAAGCCTCAGACTTTGAAATTAAAGGGGAAAATCGGGGGTGAGGAAGTAATTATCATGATTGATAGTGGCGCCAGCCACAATTTTGTCTCTCGGTCTCTTATAGAAAAATTGGGCGTTGAGGTGGATGAAGCAGTGCGGTTTGGAGTGTGCTTAGGGGATGGGGGTAAGGTGCAGTGCCAAGGGGTGTGCAGGAATCTGCTAGTAGAACTGGGAACATACACGTTCACTATTACAGGACACCTGTTCGAACTGGGAGGTGTGGATGTGATATTGGGTGTGGATTGGTTGAGGACGTTGGGGGAAGTAATGATAGATTGGGGCAAGATGAGGATGAGGTTTATAACAGGGGGTCAAACAGTGGAGCTTTTGGGAGATCCTACACTACAGAGATCAATGGTATCACTGAAATCCATATACAAGCTCACAGAGATTGAATTCTCAGCTACTTTGTTCACTGTGGAACGAAGCAGTCGGGAGGGACTTTCATTTGGAGTCGATGCATGCCCCCTGGAATTGCGCGACATATTACAGCAGTATAAACTCATTTTCGCCAAACGACAAGGCTTGCCACCGGAGAGAACACAGGATCACGCCATTAAAATCAAGGCAGGATTGGGGCCGGTTCAAGTTCGACCGTACAGATATGCGCATCACCAAAAAAACGAGATTGAGACATTGGTAGCAGAGATGCTGATGGGAGGAATTATCCAGCCTAGCACCAGCCCATATTCCAGTCAAGTGATACTTGTAAAAAAGAAAGACGGTAGCTGGAGATTCTGTGTTGACTATCGTGCTTTGAATGAGGCTACAATTGCTGACAAATACCCGATCCCTGTTGTTGATGAACTACTTGACGAACTACATGGATCAACGTATTTCTCCAAACTGGACTTAAGGTCCGGGTATCACCAGATAAGGGTTAAGCCGGAGGATGTAGCAAAGACTGCGTACGCACTTGGGCCATTATGAATTCTTGGTCATGCCGTTTTGGCTAAAGAACGCCCCGGCGACATTTCAGGCCACCATGAATGAGATTTTGAGGCCTTACCTGCGCAAATTCGTCCTGGTTTTCTTTGATGACATTCTGATTTTCAGCAGAACTCTGAGTGAACACAGGGAGCATCTACAGTGCGTGTTACAAATACTCTGTGATAATCAGTTCCTGTTGAATGAAAAAAGTGCTGCTTTGGGCTGACCGAAATAGAATATCTTGGTCATGTGATATCTGGAGCAGGGGTGGCAGTGGATAGAAAGAAAGTGGGGAGTGTCGCAGCGTGGCCTACGCCAAAGAGCATCAAGGAACAGCGGGGATTTCTGGGATTATCGGGATACTACCGGAAATTTATTCGTGACTATGGAAAGGTTGCCAAACCTCTCACGGAGCTCTTGAAGAAAGGGTGTTTTGGATGGAACTCAGAGGCAGCTACGGCATTTGAAGAGCTCAAAACAAGACTCACAACAGCTCCGGTGTTGAAATTGCCAAATTTTGATGAGGATTTTGAGGTGGAATGCGACGCATCTGTGCGTGGTATAGGGGCTGTCTTGGCCCAAGGTGGACGGCCTATTGCCTATTTTAGCAAGGCCCTGGCTGATCGTGCCTTAAGCAAATCCACCTATGAGAAGGAGTTGATGGCATTGGTCTTAGCGGTGCGTCATTGGCGACCATATCTTTTAGGCCGAAGGTTTGTGGTCATAACAGACCACAAAGCATTGAAGGATCTGCTGCAACAAAGAATTACAACACCCGATCAGCAGCAATGGCTATCAAAATTACTGGGATTCGAGTTTCAAATAAAATACAGGGCTGGTACTTTAAACAATGCAGCTGATGTGCTATCCAGGTGCACAGAATTTAATTTCAGTGGTCTCTCAATTCCTCAGTGGGAGGGCGTGGAAGAAATTAAGCAGGATGTGAAGGCAGATCCTATATTGCAACAGATTATTACTAAACTTGTGGCTGGCGAAATGGCAGACTCCCCATACTCCTTGAATCAGGGTGTGCTATTGCATAGAGGACGGCTAGTCTTACCAGCAGACTCCAAGTTGATAAAGCAGATTATGGATGAGTGCCATAGTTCGTCGGAGGGGGGGCATGCAGGTGCGTTTCGTACACTCCAACGTATTTCTAATAGCTTCTTTTGGAGGGGAATGAAGAGGGCTATTTACAGTTTTGTGGCGGAGTGTTTAATCTGCCAGAGACACAAATATCAGACTATGAAACCAGCAGGGTTGCTACAACCTTTGGCAATTCCCGAACAAATTTGGGAAGACATCTCTATGGACTTCATCATGGCCTTCCTAAGTCCCGTGGCTTTGAGGTGTTGTGGGTGATAGTAGACAGGCTTTCCAAATACAGCCACTTTGTCTTGTTGAAACATCCATATACGGCACAGAGTGTGGCTGAAAAATTGATTAAGGAGATTGTACGCCTCCATGGTATCCCACGTTCGATTGTAAGCGATAGAGACCCGATCTTCATGAGTACTTTTTGGAGTGAAATTTTCAGGTTGCAGGGCACCAAGTTGGCCATGAGCACAGCCTACCATCCAGAAACGGATGGCCAAACGGAGGTTTTAAACCGATGTGTGGAAACCTACCTGCGTTGTTTTGCTTCTGAACAGCCGAGAACTTGGAGCTACTGGATTCCGTGGGCTGAATACTGGTACAATACTTCATTTCAGGCAGCGGCGGGTATGACACCCTTTGAGGCAGTTTATGGGGGGAAACCACCAGTAATAACAAGGTTTTCACCAGCAGAATCTAAAGTGGCGGCAATGGGACGCGAACTGTTGGATAGAGATGAGGTGTTGAGACAGCTGAGATATAATTTGGCAAGAGCGTAGCAGAGGATGGTTAAATATGCTAATGTTCATCGACGGGATGTGGAGTTTCAGGTGGGGGACAAGGTATTCTTGAAGTTGAGACCTCACAAACAACGGTCTGTGTGCTCCAGAATTTTTCAGAAATTGGCCCCGAGGTACTACGGCCCATATGTGGTGGTTCAGAAGGTGGGAAATGTCGCATGCAGACTACAGCTTCCTGAAGGGTCGCGTATTCACCCGGTTTTCCATGCATCAGTTAAAGAAAGCAGTTGGGGGGGAGATTCAAAGCAGAGAATTACCGCTGGGATTGGAGCAAGACTTGACTGTTGAATATGAACCAGCTAAAGTGTTGGCCCGAAGGCAAAAGAAGCAATCTGGAGAGCTGGTGCCACAGATTTTGGTCCAGTGGAAGAATAGACCAGTCGAGGAAGCAACCTGGGAGAACGCTGCTGATTTTGCTTCCCAGTTCCCTCAATCCAGCCTTGAGGACAAGGCTGATTTGAACGGGGAGGATGTTGATAGGAGAATTCTTAATAGGAAGTTAGATAGGCCCAGGTCCACCATAACTCATGTTTATACTAGGAGGCCGAGGGCCCAGTTGAAAGGAGGGACAGTAGAATAAATAGAAGGTAGTGGGGAACAGGAAAGGCATTGGGTAGTTACACTCATTCTGTTACTAGCATCAGCTAGGGGACACAGGGAATATCCCTGGGATAGTGACCGATATCGTTGTAATCCTCTTATTCACATCACTGAAATATACATTTTGTTTCTTCACGTGTTGAGTGTGTTTCTTGTGTTGTGAAAACGAACCTATAAAAAATAGACAAATAAAAAACTTTTGTAGGTAAATCTAATCCAGATAACTATAGGGACTTTTCCATTATTTTCTGTTGAAATTGAACAAACATCCAAGAAAGTGTACAATTTTCATATTACTCAGTTATTATCCAGATAACAGATGCATTTTTGGTGGAAACACAGAGAAATTTTGATTCCCCTTTAGGTTGCTTTAATGTATTTATGCGGATGTCCCAATGTTTGAATGTTTATGATAACCCACAAGATTTGGTTTGCATCGTGAATATCTTCTTTTGTGTCGCTGTAATTAAACCTCTGGAATATATAATATTTGAGTTCCATTATTACCAAACACGTTAGATGATATTTTGTGATACCACGAATCCAACCTAGGGCGGTACATGGTCCGAAATTATGTTAAAGCTACATTCTCAAATAAAATAGCGATCCATAAAACTCAACTTTATTGTTTCCCTCTTTCAGGCGACCTTTGAAGATAGCATGGTGGATGAGGCTATTGCACGAAACCACAGCACAACAAAAGAAGCTGTGGAAGTAGGCGATTCTGCTGGTGTGTACCGTATAATTCTTACTCATTTCAGCCAAAGATACCCCAAGATTCCAGTGTTCAACGAAGACCACATGCATAAAACGTGTATTGCATTTGATCTGATGAGTGTTAATTTAGCTGATTTGCATGTTCTTCCTAGAGTTCTGCCATTCCTTAAGCTTCTATTCAGAGATGAGATTATTGTTGATGAATCTGATGATGTTAATTTAATCAATGCAATTGGATGAATCAAATTCTTTATAATGGTCTTTGAATCTGCATTTCCTATGTTTATGACATTCACTTTAAATGTGATCGCTTTTTTTTTCCGCTCACCGGTGATCGATACTTGGGAGCCCGTACATGCAATGACTTTGCAAACCATATGTCAAATGAGTAATCAAGAGTCCATTGGCCAAAAAATGAGAGTTTTGTATTTCACATGTTTGCTACTTTGCCACTAGGATATCAATGCAGGTTTTTAATAAATTATATATATATATATATATATATTTACATCTTTATTTCTCTTCATTTGATTCGAAGATTTCAAAAATTCTCAACCACACCCCCGGTTTCCTCACGAAGTCTAAATTCATAAGTAAAATTATCATCTCTATTTTTCCAACTACTGTACTGGACACTGAAATGAAACCAACTCGGTAATCACGCCCCTTACCGGACGGGGATTTTGTTTATGGCGGATAAGAATACATGATGAATTTAAATATCAAATTTTTAAGCAAGTGCTGGAATAACTCAGTTGGTTAGAGCGTGTGGCTGTTAACCACAAGGTCGGACGTTCAAGCCCTCCTTCTTGCGGTTTCATTTTGTTAATTTTTATACTTCTTTCTGATAATAAACCACAATATTGGGCTAAAATGCATTTGCAAAATCACTATTGTTGTGCCAAAAAAGAAAAAATGTTTCGTTAAATATTATAATATAATTGTTCTATGATTGGTATTATCTTAAATTTAAAACAATAATTCTGTACCTGATCAATTCTTTATTTTCACAATCTAGAGTGACGTTAAAACAACCTACATTTTAATACTATCGAATTTCCATAACTTTTGCAAATATAATCTTGCTTCTATAAATATAATTTAATGCACTTCATTTAAATTTAGAATACATGTTAACAATAAGACTTTTTTCGAATTATTTCAATAACAGAGGTCGTTACAAGTTTTAATCACCCATAAAGTTTACCATAACTAAATGGAAACCCAAAAATTTTGAAAGCTTCATGCATCTTTCCATATTTGAGTGAAATTTGCATTTATACTATTTAACTTTGAAAATCATATTTACCCCCTTTTATGTTTTTAACTCTATTGGGTTTTATGTAATTATGGTAAAATCTTGGGGATAATAATTGTAATTAGGCCATCTCCAACCTACTGCACTAAAATGGTGCAATTTTTGCACTAAAATGGAGTAGTTTCTGCATCAAATGTCATCTTCAACTCATTTACTTCAAATTTTGCACTAAAAGGTATATTCTCGAAATATTCCCAATTTATATTTATTCTCCTGAGCTGTTTTCCTTTGCTGTACCAGCTTGGGCGTCCCCTCACTTTTCCAGCTTGGATGTCTTCTGCTGCACCAGATTAGGCGTCCCCTCACTGTTCCAGCTTGGACATCTTCTCAACATCTTGCAGCATCTTCTAATCTGTAACAGCTTGGACCTATGGAGACTGATCGAGTACACCCTACTGTTGGATTCTTCCTCATCTCCATCTTCTACGGGTTCACCTCGAGCTCGTCTGACTTCTCACAGACTCCTGCCTCCGCATTTCTTCTTCTTCTTCTACATCATCCACAATAAACCCATCTCTCTCATAAGCATTCAACTTGGCAAATTTTCCAGATCTGGTTTACTTCAATCCGAGTTGGTTTGACCCTCACCAGCTTGAACATCTTCTTCGCTGCTCTGGGAAGCTGCACAACGATCTTAAATCGTTAGTAAAATATTAGCAGATTTTGTGTTAATCAAAATTAAGATTCTGATCTGTAAACACAGATCCAACAGAGGTCGTTGAAAGTTTTAACCACTCCTAAAGTTTAACATAACTAAATGGAAACCCCGGATATCTCCCGACATTTGAGTGAAAATTTGTATTTATACTATTTAACTTTGAAAATTATATTTACCTCGCTTTATATTTTTAACTCTATTGGGCTTTATGTAATTATGGTAAATCTTGGGAATAATAATTGTAATTAACTTATAAGGCTAGAGTTTGTACCAAAAATAAAGCGCAAGAAACCACAGCAGGCCGATGGGAGGAGGCCAGAAATGGTCAAGTATTTCTGTAATAAGTCGTTAGCACTACGACTTTTTTTCGAATAACTTTCAATAAAAGAGGTCGTTAAAGTTTTAACTACCTCTATAGTTTACTATAAATAAATGGAAACCCCGGATACTTTGAAAGCCTCATGCATCTCTCCACATTTGAGTGAAATTTGCATTTATACTCTTTTAACTTTGAAAATTATATTTACCTCTATATTGGGCTTTATATAATCAAAATATTAATATTATAAATTTTAATCGTTCGTATAATGAACTCGTGCGTGTTTAGCCAAGAATTTCTGCAAGTTAAGTGTTGGTGATGACCTTTCTCAATCATTTATTTTGCTTCCAACTTTTCATCACTTTACAAATATTTCCTTGTTTGCCCAATTTTATGGGATACAGGGCATGACAGGTTCTGAAAGCATTAAATTATACAGATAATCTTTCTATGAAATTAAACGGAAATGGTTTCAAAATTTGACTCTTGATTCTAATCTAATAAAATACAACTCCAAAATTAGAAAATCACGCTGAATTGGTAGAAATGAACTCCCAACATATTTAATATTTTCAATACAGTGGAAATTACAAGAAATGAACATGTACATATTGAAATCTGGAACGAAAGAGACGTCAAAAGCCATAAAATCTAAGAGAATGGCTTAATGGTTCAATAACAATACTTAAATTTGCAAGTTGATGAGTGAGTTCTGGTGATCGTTGATCCTTCCTGTGTGGTCTACCCATTTCCTTTTTGTTTCAAAATGTGGGAGTTATTCCACTTCTACTATTATCCATGACTTCTCGCACGATCTTCTTGTCTTATCCACTCCATTCAATTCTCATCTCATAGTATATGGGCTTTTCTGTATAACGTTTTTGGGCTAAGATTTGGGTTAATAATAATTGGTTATTTTTCTTTTCGATGCAAACAAATGTCCCCAAGCACATTTGCCCAATAGACCAATTGCCTGTAGTCAATTCTTCACTTTTCACTCGTTAGAGTCACTTGCACTAGATAAGCCCAAAGTGGGTTGGACCAAACAGTATGCCCAGTAGTGATTCAGATCAATTTCTTCTCCCTCTTCATCATTACTAATCAGACTTTCTGCAATAACTTGATTTCTTCAATATTTGAATCCTTGTACTCCAATCCTAATCTTACATAGAAAACTAAATCCAAAATCCCCACCACTGATCAATTTTCAACTTCAAATTTTCCATCTCACTCTTCGCCGGTGACCATTATTATCACACTGTTGTGTTTTCCTCAGCTGCTGTCTGGCTCAAACAACTCTAATCTTATACAATATAGAGAGTTAATTACAATTACTATCACATAAAGCCCAATAGAGATAGATAAAAATCTAAAAGGAGGTAAATATAATTTCTAAAGTTAAAGAGTATAAATGCAAATTTCACCCAAATCTGGGGAGATGCATGAAGCTTTCATCATGGGTTTCCATTTAGTTATGATAAACTTCAGGGATAATTAAAACTTTTAACTACTTTTGTTGAAAGTTATTCGAAGAAAATAGTAGTGTTCATATATTTATTGAAAAGAATACCGCAACCATTTGTGGTCCCCTGATATCTAATTTTGACAACTGAAAAGAACAATATCGAACGAAACATACTAAAATTGAATTTGATAAACCGTTCAAAGTAGAAACGATGCATCCAATCGGACCGTTGGGGCTGTTTTAGTACAAGGTCATCGGGTGGCCTTTGAGCTAGAAACAACATGACACAGAACAACATTATATTGTGATTTGAAAAGGGAATGACTATTATAGTACATTGCCTGCTGCTTTATATGGGAGACATTATATAAAAAGTTTGAAATCATAATGTTGCAATGGTTCTTGTATGTGAACCCATATGTTAGTATAAAACACAATATTCTATAATCCACTACATAATATGACCCCAGTGGCCAATAGACACAGTTTGAAGTATCTTATTTTTTAAAAACTTCTATAACCAAGAAAAAGCCGAACAAGACATCTGAACCTGAAACCACATCCTTGTTAATAGAACTGGAATTAAGCTTGTGATTTAAATGATTTCTTAGGTTCCGTTCCGTGATTCTCTCGACTATGCTCTGGAATCCACCTAGTAATTATCCTCTCCTCAACATTAAAATTATCCATACATGAAGAACAAACATCACCATGGTCACCGTTTTTTATAATAAAAAGAATCAACAATGTCTTCGCGACGCTACCACAGAGACGAAGCGTGCAATGAAAATCAGACCAAACCCTTAGCCTACCATCTTCATCACCATCTTCCTCAGATATCACAAGTACAGCATATTCCGAATGCACTAGAGCTGGATGATGTCGATAGGCAACAAAGTCCACACCGTACTGAGACCCTGGCTTCACCACCCAATTCTTAATTCGAAGATAAGTGTATGCTTTTAATAAGACTGGGAAGCGATCTTTCTTTGGAGCCATGTATTGCAACAACTCTGTTTCACTTAGAGGGCAGTTGTTTCCACCAACAATCTTAATGCATTTCATCACGTAGCACAAGTAAAAAGCTTCTTCCAAACTCAACTGAAACCACTGCTTATCCTTCTCAGTGGCGATTATGGGACGACCAAAACATGCTTGATTCAAAATTTCGGTTTGTTCCAGATGTGCTGCAAGAAGAACGTTGTAGCCGGAAAGGATTCCACGAGAATCGGATTTGATCAAAGAGGATTGAAGTCGAGAAACTATTTTTGACATAGGGTCTACGAGGGCTGTTGCTTCTGCTGCTTTCCCTTTCCATCTCGACCCCATTGACACCTTCATCAAGCAAACAAGAATATATGTTAGTGCTTAATAAAAGGTCAGAACAACACTAAAAGTAAATATTGAGAAGTGAGTGAAAAGAGGGAATGAGAACTTGGGGAATCAACAAGAATACGTTCCACCGAGCACCATGCGTGTGCATGGTAAACAACTTGACTATGATATAAAAGATGCTCCCAACCATATCAATATCGAACACAAGCTTTGATTTTCAATCACTTTCTATATTCTAATAGCAGCGCTGTATTCACCATAACTAGTAAACCCTTCGTAAGAAATTAAGAATGCCCAAAGGTATCATCTAACATCAAAGATTCAAATCTGACAACGCGTTGACTGAAGTACCGGAACAGCTCTTACCTGCTCGGGCTGGACCATGTAGCAGGAAACTCAATTTTTGAAAACATCAAGGCAAGTTTTCGAAAAAAATTTACTAAAACTAATAGAAAATTACCTCTCCAGCTAAATTTCAACTCTCATCCAAAGAGGAAAAAACACACACAAGAAGAAAGATAACAAATAAATATGTACATCAACTCTGTATATAAACAAATTATCGTGGCTACCTAATCGCATCACAGATAGGGATGGCAATTTTCCCCGTGGATTTGGGGTCCCGCGGGAAAAACCGAAATGAGACGGGTATGAGAAATATTTTATATCCCCGAATCAAATGGGGATGAGGATGGTAATAGCACCCTCATCCCCGAACCCGTCCCGATAATGTGTGTATATATATATCATAAAAATAATACTACTATTATTATTTAATAAAAATCATATTACTATTCTTATTTCATACATGTTTAGATGAATAAAAATCTTCCAAACTACGTAATAATCTAATAACATTTATATGCTTATATATAGTTCTTTAATAATATTTATTGAATAATAATAATATGTAAACCGACCATGACCCGCCCCGTTGCCATCCCTAATCACAGAACATAAAAATTCGAACTTATTGAACCAATAAACAATACTTCGTCGTATTCTTTCTTTTTCGCCTTAGACTGCTTCAAAGGTTTTGCTTTTCCTCCTGGTCAAAAGAGAAAATGAGACTTAGATCAGTCAAAATAAACGAAGGAAAACAAACGGAAATCGGTGATACACAACAAGATTCAACGAATTCCAATCTTCGCAATAACCTTGCTCGGTAGACATCGTTAAAATCTAGGATTAAGGGACAGTGCAAAGAATTCAATCCACCAATTGGAAGAGGAGAATAAGGAACCCTAAACCAATCGAAGGAATTTCAAAATTATCTTTTTCATGCACCACCAGAATCAAGCAGTCCGACCAAGAACCTCAGACCAAATAATAATGCTCTAAGCCCTAAAATCAATCAGTCTTCGCCAGAAAATCCACTATTGATGATTTCGAAACGTACTTGATACGACAACTATAAACCCACAGTCTTCGATCAAACAGTCATAAATCTTCACTGTTCCTCCTTTACGTACCTCTCATCAAATCAGATAAAACATAAGTTGTAAGACTTAGCTTGAGATACACCAACAGATAATTCAGTGATCACAAAAATACAATATAAATTGAAAAAATAAACTCAATCACGAAATAACAATGATTCCAACACTGCCCCACAAACCAAGCAATTAGAAAATACCTCACATAGAAGAAACGCTACTGGTGACATTTTGCTTTAAATAATTATACCTCAACATCATATCTATTTCCTTGTACTTTCCTTGTATGTGAGCTGCTACTAAAATTAGCAATGGAGTACATTCACCCCCTCTGAAATCCCGAGCTTATTTTTCGATCCTTACAAAAATAATTTTAAAAATCTTGTTCAAACGGAACCTAAGACATTAAATCGATCGATGACATTATAAAATATGGAAAACCCACTGGTTTATATGACAATAAATGAATCTTTTACTAAAAGGAAATGGAATGAAATATTACTTAAATATAATTTTATATTTAACTTCGAAATCGAATTTAAGTGGGCCTGATTCGCCCTAGAAATTAAATGGTTTGTTTATTGCAAATAAACTATCGAACTAGATCTTGAGAAATACTCAAGATGGATCAAATGAATTAGATGCATAATAAAACTTTCAGTCCTAACAGGGTGGGGTAACTCAGAAACAAGATGACAATCATTTTTAATTAGACAAAGTTCAGTATAAAAAAATAATGGAGCCCAACCCAAGAGTTTAAAGCCCATTTCGTTGGGCCAAAGTGGTCCACGTTTCTAAGGTTAACTTAACGAATTTTCAAAAATACATATACCTCTCATGCGTCGAGCTCACGAGTTAGCTTCAAGCGAAGTGTGTAAATTAGAAATTAGGGTTTTCAAAAATTTCCCTCGCACTCTGGCACTATCATCTCTGGTTTAGGGACCAAAAAGTAAAATCCAAATCAGTTTTCTGCAGTAAAGCTAGCATACGAGCTTCAGGTATTCTTCCTCTGCATTTACGTCTTGATGCGTGATTAAGTTTGAATTTCTTTACTTTTTAAATATTATTTCAGAGTCGATTATGGAATTCAGCAGTTTGATCTTTATTTGTACTTTTTTCCCCAAATTTTGTGCATAACGTGTTTATTATTTCAGAGTCGATTATGGAATTCAGCAGTTTGATCTTTATTTGTACTTTTTTCCCCAAATTTTGTGCATAACGTGTTACATTACTCAGTTTATACTGTTTATCCATGGCGATTTCATTTTATATTATCTGTTGAGATAATCAAACACTTAGTATAAGCCACTCAGGTTTTCTAATTGTGCAACTGTTTCTGAGACAAACAACGCCACGCCAACTTAGGAGCCGCGAGAAAAAACCTTACTCGACAAAGCAACAGATTAAGAACAGAAGACTAAGTTAAGAGGTTGGTTTCCTATTTTTTCGTTACTACTGGTGTGTGTGTGTGTATTCATTTACTTAAATGTATTTTTTCATCTTTAGAATTGGAACTGAGTGATGATGAAATTAAAAGTTAGACCTTGGTTGAAATCGAAAAACTGTTGCAAAGCTATGGAAAGAGTTTGCGTGAATTTCAATCAATGTCATTTCCAGGTGATCAATATTTCCAGCCTTCCCGAAATAGATTATTACATGATGAGCTGCGGTTTGATAGAAGATCTTTGTCTGAAGAACATGATAATCTCCTTAATAGTTTGAACTCTGAACGTCATACATACGATACGATCATGAATGCAGTTCTTTCAACTCAGGAAGGGGTTTTCTTTGTATATGGATATGGAGGTACTGGAAAAACTTTTGACTGGAAGACTTTGTCTGCATTCCTGAGGTCCAAGGGAGAGATTGCCTTGAACGTGGCATCCAGTGGTATAGCATCTCTTCTACTTCCCGGTGGAAGAACTGTACATTCCCGCTTTGCCATTCCATTTAATCCTAATGAGGAATCAACATGCAATATCAAACAAGGGAGTCCTCTTGCAGAGCTTATTGTAAAATCTAAACTCATCATTTGGGATGAGGCTCCAATGACCCATAAGTTTTGTTTTGAGGCTTTGGATAAAAGCATGAAAGATATATTGAGATTTGTCAATCCTGCAAGCTTTCATTTACCCTTTGGAGGAAAAACAGTTGTTTTCGGTGGCGATTTTCGACAAATATTGCCTGATATTCCAAAAGGTAGTAGACAAGATATTGTCTACGCAACTATCAATTCCTCATATCTCTGGAGGCATTGCACAGTTTTGAAACTTACAAAAAATATGAGACTACAGAATGTAGGTTCTGATCAAGAACGTGGTAAACTTGAACAATTTTCAGAATGGATTGCTAATTTAGGAGATGGAAAAATTGGAGAACCAAATGACGGCTATGCAATAATCGAAATTCCTGAAGACCTTTTGTTGAAAGATTACAATGATTCTATTGCAGCAATAGTTGAGAGTACGTATCCATTTATAGGCAACAATATCAATGATACTGCATATTTTCAACAAAGTGCTATTTTGGCACCCACTCTCGATTTTGTTCAATCCATAAATGAATATATGGTATCACTGAACCATTGTGAAGAAAGATTATACTTAAGTTCTGATACGACATGCCACTCAGATAGAAATCTCGATCTACTGCATAATGTGCATACACCTGAATTCTTAAATGGAATAAGATGTTCGGGGGTACCAAATCACGAGTTAAAATTGAAGGTCGGGACTCCAGTTATGTTGCTGCGGAACATAGATCATTCTCTTGGATTATGCAATGGAACTAGATTGATCGTGACGAGGCTAAGGAACCATGTTTTAGAAGGACGGATTCTCACTGGAAGTAATGCTGGTCATAAAGTGCTTATTCCAAGAATGTCATTGACCCCTTCTGATCCAAGGCTTCCTTTTAATTCCAACGAAGACAATTTCCTTTAATTGTATCATATGCAATGACAATCAACAAAAGTCAAGGTCAATCATTGTCTCATGTAGGACTTCTTTTAAAGAATCCCGTTTTTAGCCATTGTCAGTTGTATGTCGCTATATCTAGAGCTACTAACCCAAAAGGTTTAAAAATTTTGATATGTGATAGTAATAGCAAAAACAAAAATTCGACAACAAATGTTGTATTTAAAGAAGTTTTTCAGAATTTGTAATTAAATTTTTTTGTTTCAGAATTATACTGTTTATAATAATTTATTTTAGGTTATATTCATATTATTATTCAAATGTTAATACGTACTATTGCAATTATTAATTAAAATAAAATTATATCTCCGTGCATCGCACGGGTGGAATACGAGTTCTAAACAAAGACAGTCTTTTCATCAAGCAAAGTCATAACGTAGTATTCATATCAGAATGTAACAGGGAGGGCATATCAGTCTTTGGTCAACGAATACAAGTACTGAAAAGCAAAGAGGCAACAACAGAAAAGATTTCAGTAGCAATTATCTTCTGTGGACTTACGTGACCTTTATAAATTGTAAATCAACAAAGTCATATGCCAACCTTAAAAAAGAGACATACCAAATTCCATAATATACTGAGAAATATGAACACATACTCAACACCACAGTTGTGCAAAAATGAATCAATCACAGATTATATCTAAGAATTTACCAGAAAATAAGGTAACAGAGAAGAAGCTAAAACCGAAGGGAATATATCACAAAAGAGAGTAACGCCTGAATCTGCAGCATAAGGGAATAGATTTTGCAGGGTTCCAATTTCAGCAGGTTTAGCAACCGCAGGAAAAATAGGAACTCCAAAGAGTAGAGCATCACATTTTCGGGGTTCTTGGAAGCACAGCTGAGAAGCTTGTTGTGGTTCGAAGTTAGTGTAGTGTAAGGGATATACAGAACCGATGTTGAGCGAATTTTTAGACCCAATTCAGTACACCAATTATTGCTGGATCAGGGTAGCAGTAGGAGTTATTCCAAGATTATTCAAAAAGGCAAATAAATTCAGAATAAATCAAGTATCATACTTTATGCACCTAACGAAACATGTGAAGATCTTAAGAAACAGCTCTAACCATGGAACGCCAAATAAATTACTCTGATCAACTAAAAACTAAACCCCGTCATAGAAAAATAAGGCCAACAAACCAGAGAAACAAGGCAAGGACTGAGGAGATTTGAGGAGCGGAAAGCAGTGAGGCGGCCAATTTTGAGGAGAGAAACGATAGTGTAATTAGGGTTTAGAATTTTATTCTATTTTTTATTATATATTATATATAATTAAAATAGTAATAAAATAATTATTTTATTATAAATATTTAAATAAAGGTTCGCGAACGTTTCGAACAAAATAATTCCGGCTCGAGTTCGATTCGTAAAATAGTTCGACTCGATTCGAGTTCGGTTAGAGTTCGAAAAATTCGAACTCGAATCAAATATGTATTCGAATAGGTTCGAAAAGTTCGCGAACGGGTTCGATTCGTTTACAGTCCTAGACTACACACGTTGGAATCTAATTTCACTTTATTCTGAAAATAGTAGAGAAATGGAATGTAGATATGTGTAAATCCTCATGTAACCTAGCAGAAAATATAAGCAGTAGATAACGGCAAAACAAAAAGTATGTGTGGAGATATGTTTGATTCTCGATCAAATCTACAAGAGGGAGAAATGTCGGAAATTGACAAATTGTATACATGACCGGATAAAATAAATTCAATTGTTGATATTGAAAGAAGAAAAGCAACACAATAAGCCAAAATTGCTTGGCAAATTTCAATTGAAATTTGCTTATGTCGTCTATCCCAAATTATGATATATGATTTCTTCTCCCTTTAAAACATTCATAAATATTTGAGTGTCCTGTAATATTTGTATGTCTATTTGGAAATACAGTTAGGTGATATAATTTTCTAAATATTATAATAAAATATTTGCATCTTGCTCATTATTTTTAACCTAATAATTTTGAATAATCTTCCATGTAAAAATTTCAGTGTCCAATTTTATATTTGTATATGAAGGTGCTGCATCATAGACCAATATCTCACTATATTGCTAAAATATTGAAACACAAACCGGAAGAGAAACTACTCCAAAATCAGATATCTTTATGCTTGGAATTAACTTTTTGAGACCGAAAATGTTGCAGAAAATTTACTCTAAAAACCAGTTTCTCTCAAGGCTTGACAACTTTTCAGTGCATGAATTAGTTCCACTATATTTCAAACAATATAGCGGTTGAGAACATTTATTATACGATTAACACTGACAAAGACAATTTTAACTTTATTATATACACTAGTAGCATCCTGCTGTGATGCCTTGTCCTGCATGAATAATAATAAAATATTAAAAGTGATATTTAAGGTTTGACAGTGTTAACCACGGATATGTAGCAATTGTGATCGACGTTCATTGTGCAGTCGCACTTGTACAGACAGAGGGTGAGAATCAATGGGTCACTCTTTTCGCAGTGAGACTCAGCTGGTTGCGGGGCATGGGCTGAACATAAGTGGAGGGGAATATAGCATCGGGCCAACTCCTATCATCGCAATATTTTATATATTTTTAGAGGATAACGTTCCCGACAAAACTACAATCATAACATGTAATAACTCCAAATGCTATTTTGTCTGTGTCAAAATTATATCCACCATCTCGGAAGAAGAAATATATAGATAAGATGAGCTTATCAAATTTTCCAGAGCATTCCGATATATATGTCAATCCCTTTCCAAACATTCTGCAATTAAACCCTATGCGCCATGATTAATTCGACCATTCTGGGCACTGAATTGATCATATTGTATTCAACAGTTGTAAGTTTCTGTTTCGTGATCAGTCGAGGCGAGGAAAGTCCTCTTTCCGCAAGACGAAATTGCCCGAGAAATGTGCTCTCGTTGCGGCAATCGTCCCTAAGATACAACGACGACAGATTACAAAGTGCAGCACAACACCTTGTAATGGCAGCGAACAAAAGAAGCTTTCGAACTTTCTGAGAATGAGGAGGGAAATATAGTCTCGAGAGCAGAGAGCAAGAATGCAGATTGCTGTAGAAAAAGTGTGTCTCTCGAATCAACAAAGCCAGTATTTATAGACGGTGTTCAGTTGTCTCTAACTGGTGCAACTCTTCATCCGAACAGGTGCTGCTTCACTCGAAGAGGTGCACCGGTTGAAGAGAGTAGTTCCGTTCCGAAGGGGTGCACTGTTAGTCGAAGTGATGCAGCCTTTCAGAAACAGATGCACTGTTTCAGAAAATCATTTCGGCTGTCGGTTTTAGTTCGGTTCGAGTTCGGTTCGCGGTTCGGTTTATTTTGGTGTTCGGTTTGACTTTGAGAAATTAAATAATTTGAATAAATTTTTTAGACTCGTTTGAAAGTTCTTTGCGAATTATTATTGCATCAGGATAGGTGGTTTTTGACTTTGAACCTTCCTTAGTAACATACCATCGGATTTACTAGTTAGGTAGTGACATGATGTCTTGAACTAGCCAACCGTTCGTGTAAATCAAGTCAATGGTACTTACACAACAATAATTCTAACATATTTTGTTCTCATTGTTGTGTCCTTTTCGGCCCTGGACCATATCTTAGATTCATAAGTGTTTTCCATTTGAAGCGGCCATTACTTCTCACTTATATAGGTGATCTCCTATCGTGGGTATCCTGCCATACCCTACCTTTTAGGTATAGGAATCATTAAAAGCAAGCTTAACCTCACCACATATTGCAGGGATGTCTTACTTGGAAGTTATAGGAATGAGACTTTACAATTTCCAAATACTCATGCTAATATTTATAACTTAGTTGTTCCTTTGAACCAAGGTTTTGGGATCTCCAATTCTCAAGGTTGGGTTTCCGCTATAAACATTTTATTTTGTGGGTTTTAATCCCATTCCTTTCATCAATTTTGTACATTTGATCTCTATTTATACCTTTAGTAAACGGATCCGCTAGGTTTTCCTTTGATCTTATGTAGTCAACCGAAATAACCCCATTAGAGATCAACTGTCTAATGGTATTGTGTCTGCGACGAATATGTCGAGACTTACCATTGTAGATACTACTTTGTGCTCTTCCTATTGCAGATTGACTATCACAATGAATGACAATAGAAGGTACTGGCTTATTCCAACAAGGAATATCTTCAAGAAAGTTTCTTAGCCACTCGGCTTCTTCCCCGGCTTTATCTAAGGCAATAAACTCCGATTCCATCGTTGATCGAGCTATACACGTTTGCTTAGATGATTTCCAAGACACCGCTCCTTCACCTATAGTGAATACGTATCCACTCGTGTACTTGGAGTCTTTTGTGTCCGATATCCAATTAGCATCACAATATCCTTCTAAGACTGCTAGGTATTTTGTATAGATTAAACTGTAGTTTGATGTATACCTCAAATATCCAAGCACTCTTGTTAGCGCTTTCCAGTGATCCTTACTTGGATTGCTCGTGAACCTACTCAATTTGTTCACGGTATGTGCAAGGTCAGGGCGAGTACAGTTTGTTAAAAACATTAAACTTCCTATTACCCTTGCATATTCAAGTTGAGAGACAGGCTCTCCTCGATTCTTTGCTAAGTGAACACCCAAGTCCATCGGTGTTCTGGCCGGACGACTCATCAACGTACTAAATCGTTGAATTACCTTTTCAATATAGTGGGTTTGTGACAGTATAATACCATCGGGTGTCCTAGAGATCTTGATTCCTAGTATAATATCACACAACCCTAGGTCTTTGGTTTCGAAATGTTTTTTCAACATTTCCTTTGTATCAATAATCAACTTATGATTATTTCCCATGATTAGCATATCATCAAAATAAAGACAAATAATTACAAATGAAGTTGACGTACCTTTGATATAGACGCATTTGTCACACTCGTTGATTTTGAATCCATTTGACTTCATCGTAGAATCAAATTTTTCATGCCACTGTTTTGGCGCTTGTTTTAGTCCATATAGCGATTTAACAAGTTTACATACTTTCTTTTCTTGTCCAGGTATAACAAACCCTTCGGGTTGTTCCATATAAATTTCTTCTTCAAGTTCTCCATTCAAAAAGTCAGTTTTCACATCCATTTGATGAATCTCAAGTTCATGCAATGCAGCAATAGCGATGAGAACACGAATGGATGTAATCCTTGTAACAGGAGAATATGTGTCAAAGAAATCATATCCTTCCTTTTGTCTAAACCCCTTAGCAACCAAACGAGCCTTGTATTTGTCTATAGATCCATCTTCTTTGTATTTCCTTTTAAGGATCCATTTACACCCTAAAGGCTTACAACCTGGGGGAAGATCAGTTAACTCCCATGTATGATTATGCATAATGGAATCTATTTCATCTTGTATAGCTTCTTTCCAGAAAGGTGCTTCTGGATTAGACAAGGCTTCCTGAATGGTTTGAGGTTCATCATCTAATATATATGTTAGGAATTCAGGACCAAAGGATTTCTCAATCCTTGCTCTTTTGCTGCGTCTAGGTTCATCATTTGTTTCAGAGGATTCAATCGTGGTTTCATAAGCTCTCTTAGTAGAGCTTTCTTTCTTTTCCTTACAAGGAAATTTGTACTCAAAGAAGACAGCATTCCTTGATTCCAAGATTGTTCCTTCACTAATATCAGAAATGTCTGACTTGTGAACCAAGAATCTATATGCACTGCTATTGAGTGCATATCCTATAAATACGCAGTCAATTGTTTTAGGGCCTATTTTGACTTGCTTTGGCTTAGGTACTTCTACTTTTGCCAAACACCCCCACACTTTAAGGTATTTGTAAGATGGTTTTCGGCCCTTCCATAATTCATATGGAGTTTCATCTTTACCCTTGTGTGGTATTTTGTTAAGAATGTGGTTTGCAGTCAATATGGCTTCACCCCACAAGTTTTGAGGTAAACCAGAGTTTGTAAGCAAAGCGTTAATCATCTCTTTTAGAGTTCTATTTTTGCGTTCTGTAACCCCATTAGATTGAGGTGAGTATGGTGCTGTGGTTTGATGAATTATGCCAGAGTTTGAACAAAATTCTTCAAACGGAGCGACATACTCTCCGCCTCAATCGCTTCGAATCATTTTGATTTTGGATGTCAATTGATTCTCAACTTCATTCTTATATTTCGTGAACGCTTCTATTGCTTCATCCTTACTTCTTAATAAGTAAATATAGCAATATCTTGTGCAGTCATCGATAAACGTTATAAAATATCTTTTGCCACCTCTAGTTTGCACAAGTTTTAAATCACATACGTCGATGTGAATTAATTCAAGTGGCTTTGTACTTCTTGTCACAGAATGGAATGGAGCCTTAGCCAATTTTGTTTCAACACAAATCTCACATTTTTCTTGTGGATTCCTTTTAAATGCAGGTAATACATTTAAATTAGCTAGTCTTTGCAACGTGTTGAAGTTGACATGTCCTAATCGTTCATGCCATAAATTGGAAATTTCAATCAAGTAAGAAGAATTATTAATTTTATTCTTCGCCTCAGGGCGGATAACATTCATTACATTGAGTTTAAAGAGTCCATTATGCTGGTACCCTTTGCCTACAAACATTCCTCCTTTAGTAAGGACAAACTTATCCGACTCAAATACAAGTCTAAAACCCGCTTTGGTTAGTAGGGATCCCGAAACCAAGTTCTTGCGAATGTCCGGCACGTGCAACACATTCTTCAAATTCATTTCTTTTCCAGATGTCATCTTTAACCTTTGATATAGACGCATTTGTCACACTCGTTGATTTTGAATCCATTTGACTTCATCGTAGAATCAAATTTTTCATGCCACTGTTTTGGCGCTTGTTTTAGTCCATATAGCGACTTAACAAGTTTACATACTTTCTTTTCTTGTCCAGGTATAACAAACCCTTCGGGTTGTTCCATATAAATTTCTTCTTCAAGTTCTCCATTCAAAAAGGCGGTTTTCACATCCATTTGATGAATCTCAAGTTCATGCAATGCGGCAATAGCGATGAGAACACGAATGGATGTAATCCTTGTAACAGGAGAATATGTGTCAAAGAAATCATACCCTTCCTTTTGTCTAAACCCCTTAGCAACCAAACGAGCCTTGTATTTGTCTATAGATCCATCTTCTTTGTATTTCCTTTTAAGGATCCATTTACACCCTAAAGGCTTACAACCTGGGGGAAGATCAGTTAACTCCCATGTATGATTATGCATAATGGAATCTATTTCATCTTGTATAGCTTCTTTCCAGAAAGGTGCTTCTGGATTAGACAAGGCTTCCTGAATGGTTTGAGGTTCATCATCTAATATATATGTTAGGAATTCAGGACCAAAGGATTTCTCAATCCTTGCTCTTTTGCTGCGTCTAGGTTCATCATTTGTTTCAGAGGATTCAATCGTGATTTCATAAGCACTCTTAGTAGAGCTTTCTTTCTTTTCCTTACAAGGAAATTTGTACTCAAAGAAGACAGCATTCCTTGATTCCAAGATTGTTCCTTCACTAATATCAGAAATTTCTGACTTGTGAACCAAGAATCGATATGCACTGCTATTGAGTGCATATCCTATAAATACGCAGTCAATTGTTTTAGGGCCTATTTTGACTTGTTTTGGCTTAGGTATTTCTACTTTTGCCAAACACCCCCACACTTTAAGGTATTTGTAAGATGATTTTCGGCCCTTCCATAATTCATATGGAGTTTCATCTTTACCCTTGTGTGGTATTTTGTTAAGAATGTGGTTTGCAGTCAATATGGCTTCACCCCACAAGTTTTGAGGTAAACCAGAGTTTGTAAGCAAAGCGTTCATCATCTCTTTTAGAGTTCTATTTTTGCGTTCTGCAACCCCATTAGATTGAGGTGAGTATGGTGCTGTGGTTTGATGAATTATGCCAGAGTTTGAACAAAATTCTTCAAACGGAGCGACATACTCTCCGCCTCTATCGCTTCGAATCATTTTGATTTTGGATGTCAATTGATTCTCAACTTCATTCTTATATTTCGTGAACGCTTCTATTGCTTCAACCTTACTTCTTAATAAGTAAACATAGCAATATCTTGTGCAGTCATCGATAAACGTTATAAAATATCTTTTGCCACCTCTAGTTTGCACAAGTTTTAAATCACATACGTCGGTGTGAATTAATTCAAGTGGCTTTGTACTTCTTGTCACAGAATGGAATGGAGCCTTAGCCAATTTTGTTTCAACACAAATCTCACATTTTTCTTGTGGATTCCTTTTAAATGCAGGTAATACATTTAAATTAGCTAGTCTTTGCAACGTGTTGAAGTTGACATGTCCTAATCTTTCATGCCATAAATTGGAAATTTCAATCAAGTAAGAAGAATTATTAATTTTATTCTTCGCCTCAGGGCGGATAACATTCATTACATTGAGTTTAAAGAGTCCATTATGCTGGTACCCTTTGCCTACAAACATTCCTCCTTTAGTGAGGACAAACTTATCCGACTCAAATACAAGTCTAAAACCCGCTTTGCTTAGTAGGGATCCCGAAACCAAGTTCTTGCGAATGTCCGGCACGTGCAACACATTCTTCAAATTCACTTCTTTTCCAGATGTCATCTTTAGTACCACGTTCCCAATTCCCACAACATCAGACGTTGTTGAATTTCCCATGTAAAGTTTCCTATCACTGACAGCAGTGTAGGACGAGAACATTCCCTTTTCAGAGCATATATGACTGGTGGCGCCGGTGTCAACCCACCATTCTCTCGGGTTATCTACCAAGTTGGCTTCAAACACCACGGCAGATAAGTCAATTTCCGAAAGGTCGATTGGTACACTCCGGTCTTGGACAACATTCGCTTGGCCTCGATTCTGACTTTTGTCCTTCTTCAGAAGACGACAGTCCTTGGCCATATGATTTGGTTTGCCACAGTTGTAGCACGCTCCTTTGAACTTTTTGGCTATCCCTCGCTTCTTTTCGTTGAAGGGGCGCTTGCGTTTATGAGCATTACTTGATTCTGTCAAATTTGCTTTGGCCTCGGCCTCCATAGCCTTCTTGTACGTCTTGGCATCGGATGTTCGACTATACTCCTCGATGCGGAGTCGTACAATCAATTCTTCAAGTGTCAACTCCTTTCGCTTGTGCTTCAGATAGTTTTTGAAGTTTCTCCACATTTGTGGCAATTTCTCGATTATTGCCGCTACTTGGAATGGTTCATTTATCTCCATTCCTTCTGCTATTAAATCATGAATAATAATTTGAATTTCTTGTACCTGGCTCATAACAGATTTGGCATCCACCATCTTGTAGTCCAGAAACTTGCCGACAACAAATTTCTTTACTCCAGCATCCTCTGTTTTATACTTTTTCTCCAATGAGTTCCATAACTCCTTTGCGGTCTTGACGGAACAGTACACGCCGTACAGGACATCATCTAGACTGTTGAGAATGTAGTTGCGACACAAGAAGTCGCTGTGGTTCCATGCATCAACCGCTGTCCTCCTTTGTGTATCA
>KQ992546.1:42688-66622 GCA_001598015.1 Dorcoceras hygrometricum | reverse complement strand
CTTTGTTCAACTGCCTAAAATCTACACACATCCTCATAGATCCATCTTTCTTCTTCACAAACAAAATCGGAGCTCCCCAAGGCGACATACTCGGTCGGATGAAGCCTTTCTCAAGAATATCTCTCAACTGCTCCTTGAGTTCTTTCAACTCAGCTGGCGCCAACCGATATGGAGCTATAGAGATCGGGGCTGTCCCTGGCACCAATTCTATGCTGAAATCGATCTCTCGTCTCAGAGGGAATCCAGGAATCTCATCTGGAAACACATCTGGGAACTCTTGGACAATCGGGATATCATTCAATTCCAGTCGCGACTCTTGGGAAACATCAAGCGCATAGATCATAAATCCAGCGTTACCCAGTGACAACAGACTAAACATCTCCATGGTGGACACCAGTGGAATCTTCGAGCACGAATCAGCACCGTATAAATCCCACTTCTCTCCCGACTCGGAGCGAAATCTCACCACACCATGGAAACAATCTACGGTAGCCTTATAGCTGGACAACACATTCATTCCCAAGATGCAATCAAAATCCCTCATCTCTAAAGAGATCAAATTCGCCACTATCACATTCGGATCAAACCGAATCACACAGTCCACCACAATCTCACGGGACATCAACCAAACACCAGCAGGAGTAGACACAGATACAACATCAAACAGTGGGGTAACTCTCAACCCACACTCATGCACAAACGATGCAGAATCAAAGGAGTGTGATGCTCCTGTATGAAATAAAACTCTCGCAGGAAAATCAAAGATAGAGCATGTACCTACGATAACTCCACTAGGTATCTCATCAGCCTGCTCCCTCGACAAGGCATTCACCTGGGCCTGCTACGGTCTCAGAAACTGAGGTCTCGAAGGTCCACCAAACCTAAACGTTCACGGGGTTGAAACCAGATCGTTGGGTCGGGGCAGAAGGTTGCGGTCTCTGAGAAGAACCACCAGCCGAACCTTGCTACGAAGGAACAGAGGGTTGTCCCCTCATCAATGGACACGCTCTAACATAGTGTCCAAGCTGCCCACAATTGTGGTAAAGACCCAGGACTCCACGACACTGCGAAGTCATGTGCTTACCACCACACTGTCCACACGACAAGCCTCCTAAACCACTACCACCAGAGCTCACCGAACCAGAGTAACTCGAATTTCTCTTGAATTGCTTCCCACGAGGCTTGAACCTCTGACGGTTCGATTGTTGCGAAGTCTGAGGAGATTGAGAAGTATGCATCCCTTTAGGTGCAGCAAAATACCCTCGTCCAACAGTCATCGGAGCCCGCATCGGCGCATCTGTGAGGATTGAGATTCGATAATTAGTGATTAATCAGATTTGGTTAAGGATTAGCCACGGTAGATGTGATTATCGAATTTCGAACTTGAGGATTTTGGTCAAATCTGGTTGGTGATTTTTAGATTTGACGAAGAGCTGTTCAGCTTTGAGTCGCTGGTTTCTATCAGGTGAAATCCGCGTCGAATTTGGAGTTGTTTTGGAAATTTTCTATCGGGATATGATTCCAGTGGGAATTCAGACTTGAGGCCTATCGCTGGAAGAAGATAAGCTTTTAGAATTCTTGCGTGGGAATTAGCGAGAATCATTTTTGAGGTATACTAGAGGTTCAGATCTGAGGGAGAGCAGATTCGAGTATTCAGATGTGTATCTAGCGAGAGGAATCTGTTAGTGGGTGAACGCTAGTGTGAGAGTCAACGTTGCTGGGTTGACCGGTGTTGTTAATGTTATTCAGATCCGAGTGAGCATGAGCAGAGATGAGTGCTGAGATTTGTTTTAGATGTGAGGAAGTGCGACGTCGTTTTGCTTGTGTGAGCAGGAACCTTGGTATGTCGTCGTTTTGATTAGTTAGCGCACGTAGCGTTAGCACACTCAGATTTGAGTTAGCGCTGGATCCAGATTTGAGGACTTTTGCCTTAGCGCTAGGATCTGTTGCTGAGATCAGATTAGGTCGGTGATTGAATTTCACTGTAGGATTTGATTCGAGGATTTAATACAAGTGTTTATTAACACTTAGAGTATTTTGTCGACCCCGATATTTTCTATTGTCTTCTTCGAAACCCTCGATAGTTACTGTTCATTCCTGCTGTGTTTGCCGAGACCACCGAGGAAGCAGATTGAGAAGGCTGAAGTTGCCGTGCCCTGGTGAGATCTGTTGAGGTAGAATCTGAGAGTTGAAGTACGAATTGAGCTTCTGTTAAAAGTTTTGGGCATAAGCATGTTAGTATTTTGAGGCATGAACTGCGTCTGTGATTAACGTGAACATATTTGGCTCATTGTTTGATTAATATGTTCTGTTTACGTGATTTATGCATGCTTAAATCAGATTTGAATTTAACTGCGTTCATGCATACATCTTGAGCCTGAGATTTGATTGATTACCGATTTAGAGCCACATTGTGACCGACCGGCAGATGTGTCGTGCCTGAAAGGCACAATTCTATCATCGGAGTGGTGATCGACTGATTGGTCGTGTCTGAATACCACCGAGATGTGATGGTTAATTTGAGTGTCTGAATACCACCGGTTGATTAGCTGTGCGTAGTATAGAGGCTCGCTTGTTGTTGCCAACTGACTCGTTGTCGTAGATGACCGATTCTTTGACAGCCCTCATGAATTTCATGTTTTGAGATACTCCATGTTTATGACTTGCTATTTTCCTAGTGCTCTTCGTACTGAGGTTTGACCTCGTATTTCTTTTTCTGCTTTTGTGTTTTTGGGTCTGTGTTGCCCAATGCAGAAGTTGCAGGTAATCTAGCTGGGCATAGTGGAGCTTCAGCTAGTAGAT
The DNA here is from genome assembly GCA_001598015.1 of Dorcoceras hygrometricum. NCBI lineage: Eukaryota > Viridiplantae > Streptophyta > Magnoliopsida > Lamiales > Gesneriaceae > Dorcoceras > Dorcoceras hygrometricum. The sequence goes on along the minus strand of KQ992546.1, from coordinate 63,820 downwards.
CACCGCTTGGTTGAGTCCCAGTATATTTGTATTATGTATCGAACCAGGGGATGCCCTGAGTTTCTATGTATTTTGGGGATCTGTTATTTGAGTTTATTTGGTTACCTGTTTGTTGTTGGATTTGAGTAAATCCTATTTTGTGTATGGATATTTGAATGGTTTTTTTATTGTTCAAGCCCAAACATTTGAAAAATTTTAAGCCCTATTTTTATGCTTCCGCGATTATGTGCTTAATTGTGCTGTTAATCTTTGTTGATTAGCACGGGGCCTGACATTTTTGGTATCAGAGCTTAAACAGGGATAAGCTCATTTTCCTTTGATCACACTGGAGTCCAGGAATAGAGTTTAGATTTGATTCTGATTGATTCTATGGCTTATGTGATTATGTTACATGCCTCTTTGATTTATCTGATGTTAGTCCTTACCCTGAGTGTCTTTTAGAGATGCCGCCGAGGAGAGGTAGAGTTAGGACTGCTAGACGTACCGCTGAGGAGTCTAGGGCCTCGGATAGCGACGAGGGTGTTCAGCAGGATGTACCTTTGCGTCGTAGAGAAAGACAGACAGCGAGGATGTGACGAGGAAGATAGGTGAGATGGAGCTAGTTTTGGCTAGGTTCTAGAGAACGTATGCTAAGGCTGTGAATCGAGCAGTTGATATTGAGAGACTTTGTTGGATGCACCGACGTAGGTTTCGATGATAGTTGGACGAGGGTATTTTCCTGCTCCTGAAGGGACTCGTACTTATCAATCTCCTCAGAGTTCGTAGAAATCGAACCGTCAGAGGTTCAGTCCTCGTGGAAAGTAGTTTAAGAGAAAGTCGAATTCTAGTTCCTCTGGTTCTGTGATCTCTGGTGGCAGTGGTTCATGAGGAGTGTCTTGTGGACAGTTCGGTGGTAAGCACATGACTTCAGCAGTGCTGGGGAGTTCAGGGGAATTGCCACAACTTTGGGTAGCCTGGACACTTTCTGAGAGTGTGTCCTTTCTTGAGGGGACAGTCTTCATTTCCTTCACAGCATGGTTTGGCTGGTGATTCTTTGTAGAGGCCGCAACCTCCTGCCCCGACCAAACGATCTAGATTCCAATCCCGTGAACCGTCTAGGTTTGGAGGACCATCGAGACCTCAGTTTCCGAGACCGTAGCAGGCCCAGGTGAATGCATTGTTGAGGGAGCAGGCTGATGAGGTACCTAGTGGAGTTATCGCAGGTACATGCTCTATCTTTGATTTTCCTGCGAGAGTTTTATTTGATACAGGAGCATCACACTCCTTTGATTCTGCATCGTTTGTGCATGAGTGTGGGTTGAGAGTTACCCCAATGTGTGATGTTGTATCTGTGTCTACTCATGCTGGTGTTTGGTTGATCACTTTCTGAGAGTGTGTCCTTTCTTGAGGGGACAGTCTTCATTTCCTTCACAACAAGGTTTGGCTGGTGATTCTTTGTAGAGGCCGCAACCTCCTGCCCCGACCAAACGATCTAGATTCCAATCCCGTGAACCGTCTAGGTTTGGAGGACCATCGAGACCTCAGTTTCCGAGACCGTAGCAGGCCCAGGTGAATGCATTGTTGAGGGAGCAGGCTGATGAGGTACCTAGTGGAGTTATCGCAGGTACATGCTCTATCTTTGATTTTCCTGCGAGAGTTTTATTTGATACAGGACATCACACTCCTTTGATTCTGCAGCGTTTGTGCATGAGTGTGGGTTGAGAGTTACCCCAATGTGTGATGTTGTATCTGTGTCTACTCCTGCTGGTGTTTGGTTGATGTCCCGTGAGATTGTGGTGGACTGTGTGATTCGGTTTGATCAGAATGTGATAGTGGTGAATTTGATCTCTTTAGAGATGATGGATTTTGATTGCATCTTGGTAATGGATGTGTTGTCCAGCTATAAGGCTACCGTCGATTGTTTCCATGGTGTGGTGAGATTTTGCCCCTAGTCGGGAGAGAAGTGGGATTTATACGGTTCTGATTCATGCTCGAAGATTCCACTGATGTACGCCATGGAGATGTTTAGTCTGTTGTCGCTGGGTAACGCTGGATTTATAATCTATGGGCTTGATGTTTCCCAAGAGTCGCGACTGGAATTGAATGATATCCCGATTGTCCAAGAGTTCCCAGATGTGTTTCCAGATGAGATTCCTGGATTCCCTCTGAGACGAGAGATCGATTTCAGCATAGAATTGGTGCCAGGGACAGCCCCGATCTCTATAGCTCCATATCGGTTGGCGCCAATTGAGTTGAAAGAACTCAAGGAGAAGTTGAGAGATATTCTTGAGAAAGGCTTCATTTGACCGAGTATGTCGCCTTGGGGAGCTCCGATTTTCTTGTGAAGAAGAAAGATGGATCTATGAGGATGTGTGTAGATTTTAGGCAGTTGAACAAAGAAACGAACAAGAATAAGTATATGTTGCCAAGGATTGATGACTTTTTTGATCAGTTGCAAGGATCGGCCGTATAGTCGAAGATTGACTTGCGCTCTGGCTATCACCAGTTGCGAATTAGAAACGCTGATGTAGCGAAGACAGATTTTCGGACGAGATACGGGCATTATGAGTTTCTTGTGATGCCGTTTGGGTTGACGAATGCCCCAGATGTTTTCATGGATTTGATGAATCGCATCTTTATCAAGTATATCGATCGATTCATGATTTTCATCATAGATGACATCTTGGTGTATTTGAGGAGTTTCAGAGAGCATAAGGAGCACCTGAGATTGGTATTGCAGAAGTTGAGAGACTCGCAGTTGTATACAAAGTTCAGCAAGTGTGAGTTTTGGGTGGATAGAGTAATCTTTTTGGGTCATGTCATCTCTGCACAGGCGATCACTCCCCGTACTCTTTTGAGCCCCGGACGTCACATGACCACTAGCTTCCGCTTGGTTCGTCCCCGAACCACACTGTACTAAGAGAGGTCGGCTTTGATACCAACTGTAACCGCCTAGTTTTAACTACGGCGCCCACTGACTGTTAGAGTAGATGCCCAACTAGCCAACTTGTGGCGTGTGGGTTTTATTGACTCTTTGTATAACGATCTTATTTATGAAATACGCATTTCTTTTATGGCATTCTTTATTTTCATTATGTTATAATGTTAACAATTGCGTTGGATAAAGACCTAGAATGCACCATAGTATATGTTAGATGTGATAGTGGATATGATGGCTATCATGAAACACATCTAATAGTCACTGTGTATTCTGAACTCGTTCCTAGTCGATTGGGCCGTCAAAATGAGGATAAGGCCGCCCGAGCTTGAGACTAGCATCTGCGATGTGAAGTACCATGTTTCATTGGTAGGGAACATTGTGATGTTCTGAGCATGCAGATGGATAGTGACCTGGTGATCTATCAAACTACCCTCGTTCGAACTTTCCAAGTGGTTACCATTTATCGAGTGGATAAGTCCGAGGTCTTGGTTGTACTGATTAGTCCTCACTACTCGAAACGTCATTGAGACTCTACATGATAGGGTCCTCACTTTGACCCGTTACCGACTCAGTTGGGGTCATTAGTTGGCGGGATTGGGTGAGGATCCGATGCATGTAGGAGTGGATGCTTCGTTGTCGAGGATTCACCGCTCGCTTTTATGCGTGGATATCCTATGCAATCTGAGGAGATAATAGTGTGATAAATCTCTGGCCAGAGTACTAGATGTGTTTTAGGTAAATTGGTTTACCTAGTAACACACGCGATGTCACTATTTGATCTCCGAGATATATGCATAGTTATTAGATCTCTAGCGACTCTCGATGTACCAATGGTCGTTGATATATATGTGTTGAAAGGACCGTAATGTACTCTAACCACGACCAACTTGTTCTTGCAGGCACTATCAGTGATACCTAGGGGATCATGGGGCGATGTTGTTAGGCGCTTTACCATGATCCGATTGGTCAGTCCGAAATTGTGATTTCGGAGTCGCAATGGTTGTGGGCCCACGGCTAGCTGTATCCCTGAACCATTGAGGGTCACACAAGTACTGGATTCACGATTACCGCATGGAAATTGAGCTCAATGTGTTGAGCATAGGAGGAGAAATTTAGGGAGTGCGACTTCCTAAAAGTCAACAGGGGTCAAATTGCGATTTCCCAAAGTTGAAGGTCTAAACTGCAATTTCGGACTAGGTGGTATGAAAAATTGTTTTCACATCATAATACTCAGTTTTGGAAAATGTGTAGATCGGTCCGATCAGATCGTCGATCGGAGTTATGATGAAGTCACGATGATGGAAATGAACCGAATGTTCATATGGACCTGGGCCTGACCCAGGCCCATTGGGCCGGTCCAAGCCCATCACAAGTCTATTAATACTTGACCTAGGGCTACATTGTCTAAACAACAACTCTCACAAAACCCTAGACTATAGCCGCCGCCCCCTCTCCTCTTCCTCCCTCTCGGCCGCCGCCCCTCACGCGCCACCACCGCCGTGTGCCGCTGCTTGTCGTGGTTGGACTTGTTCCGACCACCTCGACGTGGAGATTCCGTCCGTGAAAGATTCGTCACATTTTCTAGTGCAGACTGACAAAGGTGTCGTGATTCCAGTCATGGACCGGATTAGGAGAACGACAACCGCCAACCATTGAAGTGCCAATTTCCTCGTGAAATTGGTCGGAGCCAGGCGCCTAGACGCCAGCAAGGTACCAAATCTAAACACCATATGGATGTTTATTGTTGATTTATGTTATGTATTGACCGTTTCCGGTGCAAATTTTAAATCTTCCGCTGCGCCCCGGGAGCGGGATCCGGATCCGCCGCTGCTCCAACAAGACTTAGATAGAGTGACCCCATGGCACATAGGTAGGTGTCCTCTCTTGGACTCTTCCATAGAGAACCGCTTAAGTATGGTATCGATGTAGGTAACTTGGATGAGTCCGGGCATCCTTTTCGATCTATCCCGATAGATCTGAATTCCAAATCATAATACTCAGTTTTGGAAACTGTGTAGATCGGCCAGATCAGATCGTCGATCGGAGTTATGATGAAGTCACGGTGATGGAAATGAACCGAATGTTCATATGGACCTGGGCCTGACCCAGGCCCATTGGGCCGGTCCTAGCCCATCACTAGTCTACATATGCATGGCCAAGGGTTGATGTATGGCACACCACACAACACAAAAACCCTAGCCTCCAAGCGCCGCCCACCCCTCTCCTCCACGCCTCTCTCGGCCGCCGCCGACTTGCCGCCGCGCCGCCGCCGCTTGCTGTGATCGGACTTGTTCCGATCACCTTGTCATGGAGATTCCATTTGTGACAAATTCGTCAGCTCTTCTAGTGCAGACTGATGAAGGAGGCGTGATTCCAGTCGTGGACCGGATTATGAGATCTACCGCCGCCTACCTTTGAAGTTCCAGATTCCCTGTGAATCGGTCGGAGCCAGGCGCCTAGACGCCAGCAAGGTATATTCTTTAAAACATCCTATGTATGTTTTAATGCTTTGATTGTTATGTATTGACCGATTCCCGGTGCAAAATTTTAAACTTCCGCTGTGCCCCGGGAAATGGGATCCGGATCCGCCGCTGCGCCAACAGTGGTATCAGAGCCAAGGCTCGGATCTATCAATACATAATTGTGCCTGAATTGCATCTGATTTCAAAATTAAAAAAAAAAAAATTGGATCGGGCTCCGCCGCGTGCACATCATGCGCACGCTGCGCACTGTAGCGTGCGGCGCACGCGCGCGCAACATGCAGGCGACGGGCACTGTAGCTGCGCGCAGCTACAGTACTGATGGCCGGCCACCGTGCGCGATTGTCGCGCACGGTGTCGTGCGGTGCCTGTCGCCCACCTGTGCGTGCTGTGCGCATAGGTGGCCGCCAACGTGAGCACGAGTTGCGCGTTGTGCGCGTAGGTGTCCGCCGCCGGGCAGCGATCCCGAGGCGGTGTTGCGACACTGTTTTTGACTTCCAGGGTTTATTTCGGGCCTGTCCCGGGCGGCCCAAAGGGTTTTCGGGCCAATATTTGATATGGGCCATTTTGGTCGGACCAACATTAATTTTTGGAATTTATGAGATTTTGGGCCAAAAATTGTTTTAAGCCCAATTTGATGCAATTAAAATTGACAAAATGTGATTTTATTTATAAAATATGATTTTATATTTAAAATATGATTTTTTTGGAAAATTTTCAAACTTGATTTGATTATTTAATTTATGTCAATTATTTGAATTGATTGTGTTTTGGGATGATCGAGAGCCGTGCCCAATGTGTTAGGTGTATGCTAGGTTTTGCGTATTTCGGTTGTAATATTGTTGATATCATTTACAAAGTGGGCCTGGTTTATGGCCCGTTCCCACCCTTTTAAAATTGTATCCCAATGTGTCATGGATATTTAAATGTAAATATTAGATTTAGTGGGAGGACATGTTTGAAGATTGTGGAGATTATGATCAAAGATATTGAAGACCGAAGATTTGTAAAACTTGAAGCAAATGTAATAGGATTGCATTGCATACTGCATTTCACCTAGGACTGGACCTAGGTCCGTGATTGGCAACCACGGACCGCATAGCTCTCGCTATCGATCATCCAAAATTTTATATATGCGATATATGACTGTTGAATCCGCGCTTTAAATTGTGATTTTAAAATTAATGAGACCGAATTTTCAAAATTAAAATCCCTCATTTAAAATATGATTTAAAATTAATATCAAGATTAAAAGTTTATTCGATAAACTAAGGGAATTTAAATTTGTTTAAATTTTACTACCTTCCATCAACAATGAGTGTTGCAATTGGGCTCTACCTTTTGAGGGTCTTGGTTGGCTGATATTATCCGGGACCATGATCGCTTGATTGGACTCTGTGTTACCACTAGGAAACTTGCTTTCTCGATTTCATTAGAGGTGGTGAAATCGTTAAAATAGTGAGAGGATAATTCATAAACTAAATTGACCTTGTTTTATGTCTTAACGCTTTTCATATATAGTTAGTAATGCATGTCTGTTTTTCTTTTCAGTATAAACTGCTTTATAATGTCTTCGATCAAAAATCCACTTGCTGCTATAGTTCACTGGTCTGAACTACCAAGACTGGCTTCGAAACCTCAATATTGTATTGGCTTCGGAGAAACTTCTCTACACGTTAGAGAAGAGCCCTCCGAAGGAAGCCCCTGCCGACATCAGCCCTGAGGAGCTGAAAAAGCTGAACAAATGATGGGATGACGAGCTTAAGACTAGATGCTATGTGATGGCATCGATGTTTAACGAAATGCAGCGGCGTTTCGAGAAGACGGTGTATGCTGCTGACATACACCTTCATCTCAAAGAGCTGTATGGGGAGAACTCTCGGACTGAGAGGTTCACTACTGACAAGGAGCTTATGACGAGCCGCATGCGCGATGGGACTTCGGTCCGCGAGCATGGGGTTCGTGTGATTGGGCTCATTGAAAAGCTAGTGGGCCTCGATATCACACTTCCACATGAGATTTCTGTGGATCTGCTTCTCTCACTCCCTGCTGCATTCGACCCCTTTGTGGTCAACTTTAACATGAACAAGCTGGAAGCCACCCTTGGAGAGGTGGTGAACATGCTTGTAGTGTTCGAGGGGACCATGAAGAAGGACAAGCCCGTCCTCCTTATGGGCTCTTCTTCCTCTGCGAAGAAGGGGCCCAGGCGCATGGGTAAGAAGCGTTCTTCCCCTGCAAAGGAGGAAAATCCCGCCAAGAAGCCCAAGGCAAAGGCTTCCAAGCCAAACAATTCTGAGGATGTTTGCCACCACTGCCACAAGCCTGGGCATTGGAGGAGGAACTGCAAGGATTACCTCGAGCAGTTGCGAACTGCAAATGGTATGTTCTACATTGAAATAAATATGTCTCTTAATTCGACTTCTTGGGTACTTGATACCGGATGTGGATCTCATATCTGCAATTATTTGCAGGTAATGACAATAAGCCGACGTCTTAGAGAGGGTGAGACCCACTTGAGGCTTAGCAATGGAGCAAGGGTTGTTGTAGTAGCTATAGGAGATGTTTATTTATTTCTGTCTTCGAATTTTAAGTTGTTATTGAGAAACGTTTTGTTTGTTCTCGAGTTAATAAAGAACATTATTTCTATTCTATGCTTGATAGTGATGGATATTCTTGTCTTTTTGCTAATTCAATTTGCAATATATACAAGAATGAATGTTTGATTGGAATTGGGGAACGCGAAAACGATCTATACACCTTAAAATTAAAAGAAGCTCCAACTCGCGATGTGGAAACACATACAACAACTATTAAAAGGAAAAACGATATCTTAAACCCAGCACAAATTTGGCACGCTAGGCTAGGTCATATTTCCTTGAGTAGGATGAACAAGTTGGTTAGGAGTGACATGTTGTTCAAAGAATTCAAGGCTGAAGTAGAAAATCAGTTGGGGAAAAGTATTAAAGCACTTCGATCCGATCGAGGTGGAGAATACTTAAGTGCTGAATTTCAAGACTATCTTAAAGAGAATGGGATTCTCTCACAGTGGACCCCTCCGGCCACGCCACAACTCAATGGTGTAGCGGAGCTTCGTAATCTAACCTTGATGGACATGGTTCGATCTATGACGAGCTTCAATGAACTTCCTACCTCGTTTTCGGGCTATGCGCTCGAAACGGCGATAATGTTGTTGAACAATGTCCACACCAAGGCGGTGAATAAGACTCCATATGAGATATGGATGGGCAAGCCGCCCAAATACTCATACATGAGGATTTGGGGATGTCCTTCTTACGTGAAGCAGACAGTGGGAGATAAGCTGGATAATAGATCCATCTTATGTTACTTCATTGGGTATCCAAAGAATTTCTATTGGATACTACTTCTACTATCCCAATGAAACAAAAGTGTTTGTTTCTAGAAATGCCACCTTTATGGAAAGGGAGTTTCTGCTTGATAGAAAAGGTAAGATAGTAGAACTCGAAGAGGTTCGAGTACCAACTGAAGTACCAAGTGAATCTCCCGCACCTCAAGAGTCAATACTAGAAATGGTCGCGCCTAGGAGATCTGAAAGGATTCCTAGGGCTCCTGAAAGATATGGTTTCCTCCTTGAGGATGATCAAAGTGATCAAGTTATTGTATGTGATCCAAGAACTTTCAAGGAGGCAATTTCCGATGCTGATTCTAATTTGTGGCTTGAATCAATGCAGTCTGAGATTGACTCAATTCATGCGAACCAAGTTTGGACTCTTTTTAATCCTCCCGAAAGAATTGTTACTATTGGGTGCAAATGGATATACAAGAGAAAACTCGGGCCTGATGGTAAGGTACTGACCTACAAGTCACGACTGGTCGCGAAAGGTTACACTCAAAGGCAAGGTGTTGACTATGATGAAACCTCTTCACCAGTCGCAATGTTCAAGTCAATTAGAATACTACTTGCCATAGCCGCATGGTACGACTATGAGATATGGCAAATGGATGTGAAAACTGCGTTCCTTAATGGAAACATTAAGGAAGAGATCTATATGACGCAGCTTGAGGGTTTCACATCTGTAGGATGTGAGCATAAAGTATGCAAACTTCAGAGATCGATCTACGGTCTCAATCAAGCATCGAGAAGTTAGAACCTGAGATTCGATGAAACAATTAAGGAATTTGGTTTCATCAAGAATCCCGAGGAGCCATGTGTATATGAGGATTTGGGGATGTCCTGCTTACGTGAAGTAGACAGTGGGAGATAAGCTGGATAATAGATCCATATTATATTACTTCATTGGGTATCCAAAGAATTTCTATTGGATACTACTTCTACTATCCCAATGAAACAAAAGTGTTTGTTTCTAGAAATGCCACCTTTATGTAAAGGGAGTTTCTGCTTGATAGAAAAGGCAAGATAGTAGAACTCGAAGAGGTTCGAGTACCAACTGAAGTACCAAGTGAATCTCCCGCACCTCAAGAGTCAATACCAGAAATGGTCGCGCCTAGGAGATCTGAAAGAATTCTAGGGCTCCTGAAAGATATGGTTTCCTCCTTGAGGATGATCAAAGTGATCAAGTTATTGTATGTGATCCAAGAACTTTCAAGGAGGCAATTTCCGATGCTGATTCTAATTTGTGGCTTGAATCAATGCAGTCTGAGATTGACTCAATGCATGCGAACCAAGTTTGGACTCTTTTTAATCCTCCCGAAAGAATTGTTCCTATTGGGTGCAAATGGATATACAAGAGAAAACTCGGGCCTGATGATAAGGTACTGACCTACAAGTCACGACTGGTCGCGAAAGGTTACACTCAAAGGCAAGGTGTTGACTATGATGAAACCTCTTCACCAGTCGCAATGTTCAAGTCAATTAGAATACTACTTTCCATAGCCGCATGGAACGACTATGAGATATGGCAAATGGATGTGAAAACTGCGTTCCTTAATGGAAACATTAAGGAAGAGATCTATATGACGCAGCCTGAGGGTTTCACATCTGTAGGAAGTGAGCATAAAGTATGCAAACTTCAGAGATCGATCTACGGTCTCAAACAAGCATCGAGAAGTTGGAACCTGAGATTCGATGAAACAATTAAGGAATTTGGTTTCATCAAGAATCCCGAGGAGCCATGTGTATATAAGAAGGTAGTTAAGAATGTTGTGACATTCCTTGTGCTTTATGTTGATGACATTCTACTAATTGGGAATGATGTAGGAATGTTGCAGTCAACTAAAGTTTGGTTGTCTAGTAGATTCTCGATGAAGGACATGGGTGAAGCATCCTATATTCTTGGAATACAGATCTATCGGGATAGATCGAAAAGGATGCTCGGACTCACCCAAGCTACCTACATCGATACCATACTTAAGCGGTTCTCTATGGAAGAGTCCAAGAGAGGACACCTACGTATGTGACACGGGGTCATTCTATCTAAGTCTATGTGTCCAAAGACTGATGAGGAGATAGATAGTATGACACGTGTGCCATATTCCTCGGCAATAGGTAGCATTATGTATGGCATGATCTCAACTAGACCGGATGTCGCATATGCTCTGAGTGTCACGAGCCGCTACCAGGCCAACCCCGGCTAAATGCATTGGAAGGCCGTGAAAGATATTCTTAAGTACTTACGAAGGACTAAGAATGTGTTCATGGTCTATGGGGGTGGTGAACTGAAATTGGAAGGCTACACTGATTCTAGCTTCCAATGTGACGTGGATGATTCGAAGTCAACCTCTGGATTTGTATTCATGATCAATGGTGGTGCTGTCTCTTGGAAGAGTTCTAAGAAAGACACTATCGCGGATTCAAACCACTGAGGCTGAGTACATCACAACATCAGCTGCTGCTTAGAGGTGACATAGCAGTCGAGAGAGTCGCCTCTGTAGACAACATTGCTGATCCACTTACGAAGCCCTTGCCAGGACCATTGTTTGAAAAACATCGCGAAACAATGGGACTGCGTCTGATGAGCAGTTGGCTATAGTACAAGTGGGAGATTTGATGGATCTGTTTAGACAGATCCTGATTAAGTTTTGAATTACACAAAACCTATTATTGTGTTTCTAACAATTATATTTAGTGTACATATTTTAGGATCGAGGAAGAAGATGAACAGTAGCTAAATCTGTCCAGTCGTTGGTTTAAAAGATAAAGTTCACAGCTGGATGTCGCGTAGTAGTAATCTGTCCAGTCGATGGTTCAAGATTAAGTTCAGCAGCTGGTTTAGTTCATCATTGTATACGGAAGCTGGATTAGCAATGGAGACGTCCAAAGTTGAGTCTGTTGTTCGTAATCAGGCGGAGGCCATGTTGAACCAGCTGGAACAAGGAATGTGAAGTTTGCTGGAGAAAGTTCGAAGAAGAAAAGATGAACCAGCTGGAACAGCAACTGTGAAGTCTACTGGAGAAGTATCGAAAAATAACAATTCAGCAGTAAGCTACAGTGTTCGGAAGTAGAAGAAATCAGCTGTTGGATTGAAGCGAAAAGAAATCGAGAATCAGCCGTGATGACGTCAGCACATATTCTGGAGAAAGCATTGAGCAGCAAGAATGACGTCATCACAATCAGCAGTTAACAAGAAGCGTAAGAGCTGGATCAGCGAAGATGACGTCAGCAGAATCAGTCGATGGATTAGCAACGATGACATCAGTAGTGACGTCAGCATAATCAGCAGTTGGATCAAGACATAGCGCGAAGAAAAGATGTAGTCAGCAGGAAGCTACTGTTAACCAGCAGTCGGAACTTGGAGTTAGGGATAGCAAAACGATGTCGTTTGAATAATGGATACGACAGTGTTTTGCCTTCGTGCTAAAGATTCAGCAGATGGTTTGTGCGTTGGTTATAATCATCAGCAGGCTACAGTGCATTCAGCAGGAAGCTAAAGCTATCAGCAGTTGTGAAGAGAAGCGCAAGATATAAAGCGATGACGTACAGGAAGAACATTCAGTCGCAAGCTACAGTGCAACCAGCAGGTACTGCTTCTGAGGAAAACCAGCAGGTGCATTACTTGATGATAACCAGCAGGTGCATTACAAAGATAACAAAACGGTGTCGCTTGAATAAGTTGACACGACAAAATTTTGACTTAAAGATCAGTCGTTGAAGCTTGAAAAGAAATCAGTCGATGGAATATCACACATGTTGAAAAGAAACCAGCAATTGCATTCATTCAAATGTGTTCCAGTCGCAGTATTGCAAACGACGAAGGAAGAGCTGGTTACCAGAAAGGATTTTAGGATATCAGCCGTTGCAAGCATTCAACGCTCAAGATGGAAAGAATCAATGGCTGAAATAGAGTCGTGTAATTGCCTCAATTCAAGGGAACAAGATTTGTATTATTCTGGGAAATAGTACAATTTATAGAGGAGCATTGCACGCATTCGGGAAGACGACGATTTAGCCTTGACAAGCGCAGAAAAGATTTGTACTCACGGTCTAACGGCTATATTCAAACAGAGGCTATTTAAGGAACAAGAGTTGAAGGAAGAAGATGATTAGCTTGTGTAGAGTAATTTCCCTAGTGTGTGAGAAACAGAGAGTTGAGAGCTTCATTGTAAAATCTCACACACAGAGATTCATTCACATTCATTGGTGAATGAATCTCAAAACCATTTCACAACAGGTCCCGTCCAAGCACGATGACGTAAAACTCTGTGTATGTAGTTAGTCACACAGTTGCGGCTGGTGTGCATTTGTGGAGTCTAGGAGTCCATACAAGTGCTGCTTGTGTGGGTGGGTGTTTGCAGATGGCCTGTAATCATCAAAGTCTTCTAGTGGATCCTTCCGAGGTGGAAGAAGGGGAGATTTAGGACATTGAGGTCCGAACTTCCAGAAACAAATCTCCTGCGTGTCATATTCTTTTATTTATTCAGCACTTGCATTTACTTTAGCATCGCATAACAGACACTTGCATTTTATTATCAGCACTCACGCCTTAGCAATAAGCACACTTGCACAGTCGAACAGATTTATGTTGTACATAAATCTGTTTGAATTGTTTTAAAATATTAGGATTCAGTTCTGGTATTTTCTGCATGATTTAAAATCATACCAGATCTGTCTCCGGTGCTCTTGTGATTTTTTAGATGTTCAAGAACAAGAGGTATTGCACCTCCAGTTTTAAGTAGCAGCGTGCAAAATATTTTAACTCTTGAAAAAGCGCGACTGCTGATCTTTTTAATCCTATTTTCCGGGACCAACAATTGGTATCAGAGCAGGTTGTTCTTGAACGAGCACTAATTTTAAAACACATGTGCTATGTTTTAATTGTTTTAACTATTTTGAGAAGCTTGTTTATGAAGGCCAGTTGATCTGTTTTAATATAGAATCGGTTTTCTCTTGATTAACTATCACGGGATGCACGAGTCCCGTGAGGATTCCAAGCTTTTATTTTCGTTGTGCTATAAGATCACTTGGAGCGAGGCTCGGTGACAAGCACATGGGACGAAATAGAAGTATGAAAATCTGAGTTGTTATCTGTTTACTGGTTCTTCATATATAAGTAACTCAGTAGCACATTGTTATTTTAAACATTGTTTAAAGTGCTCTGATAGTTTTTCAAATGTTCTGTTTTGCGGATTCAGCTGGTTCCAAAATATTTGTTTTTAAAATGTTTTGAGCTTATGTTATAAAAGACATGGAGAGTGGCGTCACTGTCTTTGTTAATTTGAGCTATGCATCAGTTCAGTTTCAAAATCATATAGCTCTTGCATACGGCGCTTCCCAAAAGCTGATTTTGTTTTTCAAATTTAAAACTCCTGCTGTTACGTTGTTTTTGTTGTAACAGTGTAGGGAGAGTTTCATTTTAAAATTCGTGGGAAGGCCCAGATTCAAACTCTTTTTGATTCCCACAAAAAGGGAGAGAATTGTTAGAACATGCATCGATTATTTAAGGTTTTGTGTAAATCAAAAAGGGAGAGATTGATGGATCTGTTTAGATAGATCCTGATTAAGTTTTGAATTACACAAAACCTATTATTGTATTTCTAACAATTATATTTAGTGTACAGATTTTAAGATCGAGGAAGAAGATGAACAATAGCTAAATCTGTCCAGTCGTTGGTTTAAAAGATAAAGTTCACAGCTGGATGTCGCATAGTAGTAATCTGTCCAGTCGATGGTTCAAGATTAAGTTCAGCAGCTGGTTTAGTTCATCATTGTATACGGCAGCTGGATTAGCAATGGAGACGTCCAAAGTTGAGTCAGTTGTTCGTAATAACGGGTCAAAGTGAGGCACCTATCATATAGAGCCCTAATGAAGTTTCGAGTAATGAGGGCTAATTTGTACAACCAAGACCTCGGACTTAATCCACTCAACAAATCATAACCACTTGGAAAGTCCGAACGAGGGTAGTTCGATAGATCACCAGGTCACTATCCATCTGCATGCTCAGAACATCACTATGTTCCCTACCAATGAAACGTGGTACTTCACATCACAGATTCTAGTCTCAAACTCGGGCGGCCTTATCCTCATTTGGCGGCCCAATCGACTAGGAACAATTTTAGAATACATAGTGACTATTAGATGTGTTTCATGATAGCCATCATATCCACTATCACATCTAACATACACTATGGTGCATCTAGGTCTTATCCAACACAATTGTTGTAATTTCCCTAGTGTGTGAGAAACAGAGAGTTGAGCGTTTCATTGTAACAATCTCACACACAGAGATTCATTCACATTCATTGTATAGTGAGTGAATCTCAAAACCTTCACAAACAGGTCCCGTCCAAGCACGATGACGTAAAACTCTGTGTATGTAGTTAGTCACACAATTGCGGCTGGTGTGCATTTGTGGAGTCTAGGAGTCCATACAAGTGCTGCTTGTGTGGGTGGGTGTTTGCAGATGGCCTGTAATCATCAAAGTCTTCTAGTGGATCCTTCCGAGGTGGAAGAAGGGGACATGTAGGACATTGAGGTTCGAACTTCCAGAAACAAATATGCTGCGTATCATATTCTTTTATTTATTCAGCACTTGCATTTACTTTAGCATCGCATAACAGACACTTGCATTTTATTATCAGCACTCACGCCTTAGCAGTAAGCACACTTGCACAGTCGAACATATTTATGTTGTACATAAATCTGTTTGAATTGTTTTAAAATATTAGGATTCAGTTCTGGTATTTTCTGCATTATTTAAAATCATACCAGATCTGTCTCCGGTGCTCTTGTGATTTTTTAGATGTTCAAGAACAAGAGGTATTGCACCTCCAGTTTTAAGTAGCAGCGTGCAAAATCTTTTAACTCTTGAAAAAGCGCGACTGCTGATCTTTTTAATCCTATTTTCCGGGACCAACAATTGGTATCAGAGCAGGTTGTTCTTGAACGAGCACATTTTAAAACACACATGTGCTATGTTTTAATTGTTTTAACTATTTTGAGAAGCTTGTTTATGAAGGCCAGTTGATCTGTTTTAATATAGAATCGGTTTTCTCTTGATTAACTATCACGGGATGCACGAGTCCCGTGAGGATTCCAAGCTTTTATTTTCGTTGTGCTATAAGATCACTTGGAGCGAGGCTCGGTGACAAGCACATGGGACGAAATAGAAGTATGAAAATCTGAGTTGTTCTCTGTTTACTGGTTCTTCATATATAAGTAACTCAGTAGCACATTGTTATTTTAAACATTGTTTAAAGTGCTCTGATAGTTTTTCAAAAGTTCTGTTTTGCGGATTTCAGCTGGTGCCAAAATATTTGTTTTTTAAAATGTTTTGAGCTTATGTTATAAAAGACAGGGAGAGTGGCGTCACTGTCTTTGTTAATTTGAGCTATGCATCAGTTCAGTTTCAAAATCATATAGCTCTTGCATACGGCGCTTCCCAAAAGCTGATTTTGTTTTTCAAATTTAAAACTCCTGCTGTTACGTTGTTTTTGTTGTAACAGTGTAGGGAGAGTTTCATTTTAAAATTCGTGGAAAGGCCCAGATTCGAACTCTTTTTGATTCCCACAAAAAGGGAGAGAATTGTTAGAACATGCATCGATTATTTAAGGTTTTGTGTAAATCAAAAAGGGAGAGATTGATGGATCTTTTTAGATAGATCCTGACTAAGTTTTGAATTACACAAAACCTATTATTGTGTTTCTAACAATTATATTTAGTGTACAGATTTTAGGATCGAGGAAGAAGATGAACAGTAGCTAAATCTGTCCAATCGTTGGTTTAAAAGATAAAGTTCACAACTGGATGTCGCATAGTAGTAATCTGTCCAGTAGATGGTTCAAGATTAAGTTCAGCAGCTGGTTTAGTTCATCATTGTATACGGCAGCTGGATTAGCAATGGAGACGTCCAAAGTTGAGTCAGTTGTTCGTAATAACGGGTCAAAGTGAGGCACCTATCATGTAGAGCCCTAATGAAGTTTCGAGTAATGAAGGCTAATTTGTACAACCAAGACCTCGGACTTAATCCACTCGATAAATCATAACCACTTGGAAAGTCCGAACGAGGGTAGTTCGATAGATCACCAGGTCACTATCCATCTGCATGCTCTGAACATCACTATGTTCCCTACCAATGAAACGTGGTACTTCACATGGCAGATTCTAGTCTCAAACTCGGGCGGCCTTATCCTCATTTGGCGGCCCAATCGACTAGGAACAATTTTAGAATACATAGTGACTATTAGATGTGTTTCATGATAGCCATCATATCCACTATCACATCTAACATACACTATGGTGCATTCTAGGTCTTATCCAACACAATTGTTAACATTATAAAATAATGAAGATAAATAATTCCATAAAACAATACGAATTTCATAAATAAAGATCGTTTTACATAGAGCCAACAAGAACCCACACGCCACAAGTTGGCTAGTTGGGCACCTACTCTAACAATCTCCCACTTGCCCTAAAGCCAACTACTCATCAGACGTAGTCCCATTGTTTCGCGATATTTTTCAAACAACGGTCATGGCAAGGGCTTCGTAAGTGGATCAGAAATGTTGTCTGCAGAGGCGAATCTCTCAACTGCTATGTCACCTCTAGCCACAATATCCTGGATTATGTGGTATTTCCTCAGTATATGTTTGGATCTTTGGTGAGACCTAGGTTCCTTTGCTTGCGCAACGGCACCTGTGTTGTCACAGTACACTGGGACTGGACCAACTCCATCAGGGATTACGCCCAAATCTTGGACAAAATTCCTTATCCAAACCACTTCTTTAGCAGCAGCTGATGCCGCAATGTACTCAGCCTCAGTGGTTGAATCCACGATGGTGTCTTGCTTGGAACTTTTCCAAGAGATAGCACCACCATTGAGCATGAATACAAATCCATAGGTTGACTTCGAATCATACACATCGCATTGGAAGCTAGAATCAGTGTAGCCCTCCAATTTCAGTTCACCACCCCCATAGACCATGAACATATTCTTAGTCCTTCTTAAGTACTTAAGAATATCTTTCACAATCTTCCAATGCATTTGGTCGGGGTTGGCTTGGTAGCGGCTCGTGACACTCAGAGAGTATGCGACATTTGGTCTAGTTGAGATCGTACCATACATAATACTACCTATTTCCGAGTCATATGGCACACGTGTCATACTCTCTATCTCCTGATCAGTCTTTGGACACATAGACTTGGATAGAGTGACTCCGTGGCATATAGGTAGGTGTGTTCTCTTGGAATCTTCCATAGATAACCTCTTAAGTATGGTATCGATGTAGGTCGCTTGGGTGAGTCCAAGCATCCTTTTCGATCTATCCCTATAGATCTGTATTCCCAGAATATAGTATGCTTCACCCATGTTCTTCATCGAGAATCTACTAGACAACCATACTTTAGTTGACTGCAACATTCCTACATCATTCCCAATGAGTAGAATGTCATCAACATAAAGTACAAGGAATGTCACAGCATTTTTAACTACCTTCTTATATACACATGGCTCCTCGGGATTCTTGATGAAACCAAATTCTTTAATTATTTCATCAAATCTCAGGTTCCAACTTCTCGATGCTTGTTTGAGACAGTAGATCGATCTCTGAAGTTTGCATACTTTATGCTCACTTCCTACAGATGTGAAACCCTCAAGCTGCGTCATATAGATCTCTTCCTTAATGTTTTCATTAAGAAACGCAGTTTTCACATCCATTTGTCATATCTCATAGTCGTACCATGCGGCTATGGCTAGTAGGATTCTAATTGACTTGAATATTGCGACTGGTGAGAATGTTTCATCTTAGTCAACACCTTGTCTTTGAGTGTAACCTTTCGCGACCAGTCGTGCCATGTAGGTCAGTACCTTACCATCAGGACCAAGTTTTCTCTTGTATATCCATTTACACCCTATAGGAACTATTCCTTCGGGAGGATTAACAAGAGTCCAAACTTGGTTTGAATGTATTGAGTCAATCTCAGATTGCATTGCTTCAAGCCACAAATTAGAATCAGCATCGGAAATCGCCTCCTTGAAGGTTCTTGGATCACATCCAATGGTTTGATCACTTTGATCATCTTCAAGGAGGAAACCATATCTAACAGGAGCCCTAGGAACCCTTTCATATCTCCTGGGTGTGTCCATATCAAGTATTGGCTCTTGAGGTGCGAGAGATTCACTTGGTACTTTGGATGGTTCTCGAACCTATTCGAGTTCTACTATCTTGACTTTTCTATCAAGTAGAAATTCCCTTTCCAGAAAGGTGGCATTTCTAGAGACAAACACTTTAGTTTCATTGGGATAGTAGAAGTGGTATCCAATAGAATTCTTAGGATACCCAATGAAGTAACATAATATGGATCTATTATCCAGCTTATCTCCCACTGTCTGCTTCACGTAAGTAGGAGATCCCCAAATCCTCAAGTATGAGTACTTGGGTGGCTTGCCCATCCATATCTCATATGGAGTTTTATCTACTGCCTTGGTATGGACATTTTTCAAAAACATTACCGCCGTTTCGAGCGCATAGCCCCAAAACGAGGTAGGAAGTTCAGTGAAACTCATCATAGATCGAACCATGTCCATCAGGTTCGATTACGACGCTCGGCTACACCATTGAGCTGTGATGTGGCCGGAGGGGTCCACTATGAGAGAATCTCATTCTATTTAAGATAGTATTGAAATTCAACACTCAAGTATTCTCCACCTCGATCGGATCGAAGTGTTTTAATACTTTTTCCCAATTGATTTTCTACTTCAACCTTGAATTCTTTGAACTTTTCAAAGGATTCAGACTTGTGCTTCATCAAATACGAGTATCCATACCTAGATTGATAATCGGTAAAGGTGATGAAGTATGTATGACCAGACTTAGTACCTATGCTAAGTGGGCCACACACATCAGTGTGGATCAAATCCAATAGGCCTTGAGCAGTTCAGTCTTGCCTGTGAAGGGAAATTTTGTCATTTTTCCATTGAGACAAGACTCACAAGTTGGTAGGGAGTTAATATCAGACATATTAAACATGTCACTCCTGATCAACTTGTTCATCCTATTTAAGGAAATATGTCCTAGCCCAGCGTGCCAAAGTTTTGCCGAGTTCAAACTATCGTTTTTCCTTTTTATTGTTGTTGTGTGTGTTTCCACATCGCGAGTTGGAACTTCTCTCAATTTTAAGGCGTATAGATCGTTTTCACGTTCCCCAATTCCAATTAAACATTCATTCTTGTAAATATTACAAATCGAATTGGCAAAATGACAAGAGTATCCATCACTATCAAGCGTAGAAACGGAAATGAAGTTCTTTATTAATTCAGGAACAAATAAAATGTTTCTCAACAACAACTTAAAATTTGAAGACAGAAATAAATAAACATCTCCTATAGCTACGGCCGCAACCCTTTCTCCGTTTCCAAGCCTCAAGTTGGTCTCACCCTCTCTAAGACGCCGCTTCTTGTCATTACCTGCAAGTCATTGCAGATATGAGATCCTCATCCGGTATCAAGTACCCAAGAATTCGAGTTAAGAGACATATTTATTTCAATGTAAAAAATACCTTTTGCATTTCGCAACTACTCAAGGTAATCCTTACAGTTCCTCCTCCAGTGCCCAGGCTTTTGGCAGTGGTGGCAAACATCCTCAGATTTGTCTGGTTTTGAGGCCCTTGCCTTAGGCTTCTGGTGGGCTTTCCCTCATTCGCAGGGTCAGAACGCTTCTTTCCCTTGCGTCTGGGTCCCTTCTTCGCAGAGGAAGAAGAGCCCAAAAGGAGGACGGGCTTGTCCCTCTTTATGGTCCCCTCAAATACGACAAGCATGTTTACCACTTCTTCAAGGGTGGCTTCCAGCTTGTTCATATTGAAGTTGACCACAAAGGGGACGAATGCAGCAGGCAGGGAGAGGAGAAGCAGATCCACAGACAGCTCATGTGGAAGTGTGATATCAAGGCCTACTAGCTTCTCAATGAGCCCAATCATACGGACCCCATGCTCGCGGACCGAAGTCCCCTCGTGCATGCGGCTCGTCATGAGCTCCTTGACAGTAGTGAACCTCTCAATCCGAGAGTTCTCCCCATACAGTTCCTTGAGATGAAGGTGTATGCCAGCAGCATACACCGTCTTCTCAAAGCGTCGCTGCATTTCATTGGACATCGATGCCATCATATAGCACCGTGCCTTAAGCTCGTCATCCCACCATTTATTCAGCTTTGTCAGCTCCTCAGGACTGACATCGGCAGGGGCTTCCTTCGG
This sequence comes from Dorcoceras hygrometricum, assembly GCA_001598015.1. NCBI lineage: Eukaryota > Viridiplantae > Streptophyta > Magnoliopsida > Lamiales > Gesneriaceae > Dorcoceras > Dorcoceras hygrometricum. The sequence continues at coordinate 42,797 of KQ992546.1, read as the reverse complement.
AGGGCTCTTCTCTAGCGTGTAGAGAAGTTTCTCCGAAGCCAAGACAATATTGAGGTTTCGAAGCCAATTTTGGTAGTTTAAGCCAGTGAACTTGTTGCTATCCAGTATA
>KQ992546.1:4847-36753 GCA_001598015.1 Dorcoceras hygrometricum | reverse complement strand
ATTTTGTCGACCTTTTCAGTCCCAGCGCTCAAGATTTCAGTCTTCAGAGGCGTATGATGTTAGAGAGCTTTCTCTGTCTGAGCAATCGGGACTTCAGCCTACTCAGGTGGATGTGGCAACTGCAGAGCAAGAAGAGGTTTTGACCAAAGGAGGTTGTACATGTAGTTGTTCCTTGCTTGTTATATCGGTGTGAGTTTAGTTTGACGCGTGGGCATCGTATTTGTTTATGATTGTACTTGATTGTTTTGGTGGTGTACGAGGGCTGTTTCCGCCCCATCTTGTTGTGTAATGCCGTGTCTTTGTTACTCCTGCCGATGTAGAAGTTGCCGTTCCGTGAGTGATGCTGAGTTGGGTTAGTAAGTTCTGGTAGGAAATTTGTTGGATCTTGGGAGTGTTTAGATTCCCTTGGTTGAGAGGATAGCTGCTCTTTGTTGTGATTGCGATATCCGGACCTTAAGTTGGGGTTGGTGATCTCCCTTGTTCGAGAAATTCTTCCCTCATGTGCTTTCGTTGAGATTCCCTGATTCTCCTTGTGATCTTTAGTACTGGGCGTATCCTCTTTGATTTTTTTTCTCGTTGGAACAGTAGAATTGCAGTATTTGAATTCCCTTTGATATCTGCTGTTTGTGTTCCCAGCTGTTGAATTGTTTCACGAGTTGCGTGTATCCAGCTGTTGAACCCCGATTCGTTTAACTGTGCCTTGTTTAGGCTTTGGGTATTGATCTGTGAGTACCAGGGTGTTATTTTGGAGGACAAACGGGAATGCTGTGCCTTTCGTCTCCCTGCTGGGTTCTGTTAGCCGCTATGAGCCGAGTGGTTAACTACCACAATTCATGAGTTGGGCAACCGTAGGTTGAGTGATTGTTGTGCACCTAGTACCGTGCGTTGAGACGAGTGGGTAACTCCCATATGTTCACACCCTGTGGCCACAACTATTTGTTGATCTTTTTCTTTGATTGTTGATCAGCCTTGAGTTGTTGAACTTATGTGCACTCCCTATTTCAGTTGTAGTCCCTTCCATTGCATTCTGTGAGGCATAGTTGCACAACGATTAGTGGAGACCCTGTTATATGAGATTCCCCACCTGTCTCGGTGTTTGAGACTGTTATATTTAACTTGGAGTTTTGGCATGTATTTTAAGGTGGAGAGCGATTAGCGAGTTCTGTCTTCACTCATTATGGTTTGTTTGCGCGATATTGCATTGGATAGAGCTGGTTACAGACTTTGGACGTGTGTTTAACGTCAGTCTATGCGGAGGAAGCCTGCTACTGATGAATTGTTGGAAGGCCCATCCAATCGTGTTAGCAGCGTTGAGTATCTCAAGACGCTTTTGAGCATCTATTGGTTGTACTGGCATGGCAGCCGATGCTAGTCTTGTAGAGTTTCCTTGTTGGGTTCGAATGCCAGTTCAGCGCGGGTAGTAAAAGTATGACTGTTGGATTGTCTATATCAGCCCATTTTGTCCATGCGCTAAGGCTTATGTTAGGAAACTGACAAGAGGATTTGGTGGAGATCCTGTAGCAATATTGCATGGCTCTCTGGTTTTTGTAGTGGTTAGTAAGCACTTGAAGTTTTTGTTTCAGAGTTTAAAGAGCCTTGGATGTTTTTGGACTTTGAGGGATTGCGAGTTTATCGTTTTTCCCGGATTAGATACTAAAATCCGTGAGGCTATACCGAGGATTTGTAGAATGTTCATGTACAAGTCGTGACCAAGCGATGTTCGGTATAATCTTCCTTGAGATTTTGTACGGTGGGAAGTACAAATTTTGCTTGTTAAGTGTGTAAATTTGAACCTCAGCTCGTGAATCATGTGCTTCTTGCAAGTTCTCCTTCCTAGGTGTGGCTAGATTGGATATATACGGGTGAGTTAGCTCTTAAATTCATCAGTTTGTTGAAGTATACTGGATCCTTGTTGTGTGTTTTGCGTTTACCGGCTGTATTGTTGTGGACACATGGCGTGTTTTATATGTCTAAGCCGAGGAAATTCGAGCTAGATCCTTCTGTCGTGTTGAATTTTGATGAATTGAGTGGGATTAGACCTTGAAGTATACTGTTTGGCCAGCGAAAATCTGTGATGGAAGGGAGAAACAGTGATAGATGGTTACTTTTTTGGGTTGCGATGCAGTGGGAACGGACATGTGAGAAGAAGCAGGGATATTTGAGAGACCGAATCCGAGATGAGTGGAGCATGTCCTCATCTTTGTTGGAACAGCCTTTCATTCTTGTGTTTTGTTTCCTGCAGATTCGAGTTTGTTCCTATCCAGTTGGTAACTGGTTGTTCCTTGTGTTGATCCCTCTTTGGCATTGTGCATTGTAACTTAGCCTTTGAGCATCAGTTGTTTTAAGTATCGGCGTGTTTATGTTAAGGTGAAGTTCTAGAGCGAATGACTACGCTGGGTTGTGTTAAGCGTTGAGTCAGATTTCTGTAGCTATATGTTCGTTGTGATTTTTCAGCAGTTAGTTGCTTGTGGCTGTGCTCCTGGGAATTTTGAACTCTTTGTTTGGTAGTCTCCTGGTTGAGAGTTGGAGTGCTTTAACTTTCCGGCGTTGCCTTTGTGAGGAGGCTTTGTATTATTCCTGAGTTGTCGCTTCGATTTCGATGACGAAATCTTTTAAGGTGGAGAGAAATGTGAGACCTGAAAATCTAATAAAGATTAATTGTTGTATTTAAATCAATTTTCGAGGATTTCGGATGGTTCGGATCTCAATTTGGAAGTTTGGTTTGTATTTTCGGGTCAGATTTCACATTTAGAACAATTCTGGAATTTTCCGAATTTGTGAATTTTGAGGAGAAATCTGATTTTTGTTAGAGATCTGTTTTGTGAGATCTGGTCTAGTCAATGAGAGAAATCTTCTTCCGTGGTTGTAGCGCTAGGCTGATATCTGTTCAGATTTTCTGAGAAATCTGGTATCGCGGCAGTAGAGATATGTTCATAGTTTCCCAGCGTGTTTTTGTGTGTTGTTCCTAAATGCCGCCGTTTGAATTAGTTAATTCGACGCCGTTTTGAGTGTTATGCGTGCGTAAGAGATCTGTTCGTGTGGGTAGAGGTCTGCTTGCGTGGTTATGTATTGAGGTACAAAACGCCGTCGTTTTCGAGTATGTCTCGCTTGGAAATGAAATCTGGTTGTTGGTGAATCGGATGCCAACGCGGGTAAACAGCTGCTAGCGAGCGTGAGATCTGTTGTAGCGGGGAAGTGATGCTACGTCGTTTCGATTTAGTAGCTGAATCCTCGATACGTCGCCGTATTGTTTAGTTGCGTGTTTGTTACCGTTAGTGTTGGGAATCAAATTTGTGTGTGAGCGCTGGGTCCAGTGCAAGAGATCTGGTTGGCGCTAAAATCTGATGTAGAGATATGTTTCGCCGTTGTATCATCGTTTTGCTATTTAGGACATTTCGTTGATTGAGGGATCTGTTTCAGCGGCTAGCGACGTCGTTTGCTTTGCTTGTTGGCGAGGGGTAGCGAGGTCTGTTATCGCGAGTATTCAGAAGTCTACTAACAGCTTTGTAGTGTGGGGACTTAAACGTCGCCGTTTTGAGGTTAGCGCGCCAGTGTATAGAGCAGCGTGTGATCGCTGGTTGTGCAATGCATCGTTTAGCTTTCTCTTCAGATTTCTCCAGCGTTTGGTTTTAGCAACCGGACTTCTCCTGCAAGTGTTCAGCTTAGCGTGTTTCCAGATTTCTCTAGCGCGTGGTTGGTCGCTGTTTAGCGCTTTTGTTCAGATTCCTCCCGCGTTTTTATGTGAGTGATCTAGAGCGAATGACTACGCTGGGTTGTGTTAAGCGTTGAGTCAGATTTCTGTAGCTATATGTTAGTTGTGATTTTTCAGCAGTTAGTTGCTTGTGGCTGTGCTCCTGGGAATTTTGAACTCTCGTTTGGTAGTCTCCTGGTTGAGATTTGGAGTGCTTTTGGTTGTTTTGTGTATAACTAAACTTTCCGGCGTTGGCTTTGTGAGGAGGCTTTGTATTATTCCAGAGTTGTCGCTTCGATTTCGATGACGAAATCTTTTAAGGTGGAGAGAAATGTGAGACCTGAAAATCTAATAAAGATTAATTGTTGTATTTAAATCAATTTTCGAGGATTTCGGATGGTTCAGATCTCAATTTGGAAGTTTGGTTTGTATTTTCGGGTAAGATTTCACATTTAGAACAATTCTGGAATTTTCCGAATTTGTGAATTTTGAGGAGAAATCTGATTTTTGTTAGAGATCTGTTTTGTGAGATCTGGTCTAGTCAATGAGAGAAATCTTCTTCCGTGGGTGTAGCGCTAGGCTGATATCTGTTCAGATTTTCTGAGAAATCTGGTATCGCGGCAGTAGAGATATGTTCATAGTTTCCCAGCGTGTTTTTGTGTGTTGTTCCTAAATACCGCCGTTTGAATTAGTTAATTCGACGCCGTTTTGAGTGTTATGCGTGCGTAAGAGATCTGTTCGTGTGGGTAGAGGTCTGCTTGCGTGGTTATGTATTGAGGTACAAAACGCCGTCGTTTTAGAGTATGTCTCGCTTGGAAATGAAATCTGGTTGTTGCTGAATCGGATGCCAACGCGGGAAAACAGCTGCTAGCGAGCGTGAGATCTGTTGTAGCGGGGAAGTGATGCTACGTCGTTTCGATTTAGTAGCAGAATCCTCGATACGTCGCCGTATTGTTTAGTTGCGTGTTTGTTAGCGTCAGTGTTGGAAATCAAATTTGTGGTTGAGCGCTGGGTCCAGTGCGAGAGATCTGGTTGGCGCTAAAATCTGATGTAGAGATATGTTTCGCCGTTGTATCATCGTTTTGCTATTTAGGACATTTCTTTGATTGAGGGATCTGTTTCAGCGGCTAGCGACGTCGTTTGCTTTGCTTGTTGGCGAGGGGTAGCGAGGTCTGTTATCGCGTGTATTCAGAAGTCTACTAACAGCTTTGTAGTGTGGGGACTTAAACGTCGCCGTTTTGAGGTTAGCGCGCCAGTTTATAGAGCAGCGTGTGATCGCTGGTTGTGCAATGCATCGTTTAGCTTTCTCTTCAGATTTCTCCAGCGTTTGGTTTTAGCAACCGGACTTCTCCTGCAAGTGTTCAGCTTAGCGTGTTTCCAGATTTCTCTAGCGCGTGGTTGGTCGCTGTTTAGCGCTTTTGTTCAGATTCCTCCCGCGTTTTATGTGAGTGATCAGACTTCTCCCATGGTTGCGCGACGTCGTTTCGTTGCTGAGCATTGCCTAGTGCATGCGTTGGTTGCTTGAGAGATCTGTTTATGTCGGTAATTTATTTTAGCAGATTTCTCGTGTTTATATAAGGACCAGAACTTGGTCTTTGTTTCATTAATTGAGACTCCATACTTAGCGAAATATCCTCCCAACTTTCTTTCTTCGTCGCGAACCCAAGAGTACTGTTCACCGTGTTTTTCATCCGCAAATTGCCGTCGTTTCCCGTCTCCGTTTTGGGCAAGGTCGGTGGCGCTGCACTCCTTGGGAGTTCCTCTTTCATTAATGCCAGCTAGAAGGTTTGAATTAGCCTTGGAGTGAGATCGCGAAGCAGCAGCAGTAGCTCCAATTGTTCGTGAGTTTGCTGTGTGCAGGTAGCACTTCAGTTCGTGACCTGTTGAGTAGTTCCTGAGATCTGTTTGTGCGTGTTGTGTAGCAGGTTCCGTCCAGATTTCTAGTGACCGTGTGTTGGTGATCTTAGAACCAGATTTTAGTTCTTTACTGTAGGTAGTAAATTGTTGAAGGCCGGTTTTAAATTTATTTGCAAGGTTCCTTAACAGATTCCAGCTTCTGGGCAGCTTTGTGGAGTTTTGCCATGATCCGTGAGGAAGCATAGTTGTATAGATTGTTGGTACCTCACCTTGGTAGATTATGTTTGAGGCATTCTGCCGTGTAAGGTACGAATCGAGCTTGTATTACAGCTTTGAGATAGGCATGGGGATGTATTATGTGTTATATAGGTTTGCCGAGTGTTTGTGTAGAGGCAAGATGTGTATATTATGCATGTCTATTGGCTAAACTATCTGGTGTATTACTTGCTGTTTGGTAATTTGTTGAGTTGCTATGCATGTGATTATTCGAATGCCTTTGTTGTGTTTTCTGGCATTACACATACATACATCATGTTAAGCATGTTACTGCATCTGCATAGCATATTGAGCCATTTTTAGCCATGATATGTTGCTCTGTTGGAGCTCTTCCCTCGTGGTGCGGTGCGGTGTTGCATAACCACGATTGAGTGCAGCTAGAGGATGTTGGTTGAGTTGTTCCCAGTCCTCAGTTGCAGTGACCTGGATAGAGGTTGGCGGGTGGTTGGTCCACTTGAAATTCCGTGCAACCTGGCGGGTGGCTCCCGTGTAGGTGCGGCGATGAGCCACTCTATTTTACACTGGGTGCGATCGGGTAGCTTCCGAAACTCGGTGATGTGTCACAGTTGTCGTTTCCTATTCGTTTGGCCTTCCGGTTGTTACCGATTTTCTTTGTACCGCTCATGCATTTGCACGACATGACACATTGCATGCTGTATCTGATTGCTGTTTTATGTTGCTCTTCGTACTGGGGTTTGACCCCGATGTCCCTCTGGGGCTGGTTATTTTGTTGTCTGCTTGTTGTTCAGGTCTCCCAGGTTATTCCACTGGTCTTGGTGTCGATCCAGCTGGAGGTGCCCCAGGTGGTGTGTAGAGTGTCCCTGTTAGCGTATAGCATATATGTATCAGTTCTATTAGCCGGGGAGTGTCCTGTGCTTTGTGTCTTCGGTTGTTGTATTAGCTGGCTGGTACTTGTTAAATGCTATACTGTCGTATTATGGCTTTTAACCATAAACTGGGATAATGTATTGTGGTATTTTAAAATTATGTTTTCTTCGTCAGGCCAAAAGCGAAAAAATTTTAGCCACTTTTTAAAGTGCTTCCGCTATGTTTTACATGATTTGAGTCTGTGTTGTGTTCGAGGCCTGACACACAACATTTTTGACTCCGAAACCACATTTTCGGACTAACCCATCGGATCATGGTAAAGCGTCTAGCAATATCGTCCCATGATCACCTAGGTATCACTGATAGTGCCTGCAAGAACCAGTCGGTCATGGTTAGAGTATAGTACGGTCCTTTCAACACAAATATCTCGATCAGATCAGCGACCAGTCCTTATTTTCTGTTGTGTTATGGTGTAAAAGCTCTCCTTAGGTCAGTCGCTTGAACAAGCTATCATCTGAAATCAGGAACTGGGGAATAAATCCCAATATTTAGTGTGTGAAGGGACACACTGGTTCGTCAACCAGCATCCTCACCCTCCATGAGCTGACCGTCTGTTAGCTTTGCTATAATTCACTTTAAACTAATCCATTCGACAAATAATAACCACTTGGAAAGTCTGAACGAGGTTAGTTTGATCGATCACCTGGTCGCTATCCATCATGCATGCTCAGAACATCTACATGTTCCCTACAAATGAAGCATGGTACTTTCATCGCAGATGCTAGTCTCAAACTCGAGCGGCCTTATCCTCATTTTGGCGGCCCAATCGACTAGGAACAATTTTAGAATACACAATGACTATTAGATGTGTTTCATGATAGCCATCATATCCACTATCACATCTAACATACACTATGGTGCATTCTAGGTCTTTATCCAACACAATTGCTAACATTATAAAAAAATAATGAAGATAAAGAATTCCATAAAAGAATACGAATTTCATAAATAAAGATCATTTTACATAGAGTCAACAAGAACCCACACGCCACAAGTTGGCTAGTGGGGCACCTACTCTAACATATACTTGGATATGTGGCCTAGCTTGCCACAAGTATAACATACGTTCTGCCCAAAACGACACTATCCTGCATGATTCTTCTTGCAGGTAGGACAGGCTGGCCTATTCCTAGATTTGGGAACAGCACAGATGGGTTGAGCAACTATTGGTCCTTTCCCTTGAGACCCTTGTTGGTTATTTTTGAGTTTCTTGAATTGTCTACGGTCTTTTTGCTGGAAGGCTTGTATTTTCAGCTGTCTCTCATCCTCAATTGCTTTCCAGTCCTGCTCCGCCAGTAGAGCTTTGTTCACAGCTGCTCTATAATCCACGGGTTCTGCAAGTCTAACGTCATGCTTAATCATTGGCTTCAACCCATTAATAAAATGTCGAAGCTTAACATCTTCATTGGTTCCAATCAAAGGAAAAAAATAGCATTCCCTCTCAAACTTGCGGATATAATCCCGCATCGACATCCCTTCCTGCTTAAGAGTTAGGAACTCATTTTGCAGCTCCTCCCTCACATCCACTGTAAAGTACTGCTCGAAGAATACTCTCTTAAATTCCTCCTGTGAGCATTTCCAAGTCTACTTTTAACTTGGCTCCTTCCCACCATATCATGGCATCTCCCTTTAACATATAATTCGCACACCGAGGCTTTTTTAGTTCTGTCAGATGCAGATATTCAAATATCACTTCCATGGACTTGATCCAGCTTTCAGCTCTAAGAGGATCAGTAGAACCAGTAAATTCCTGAGGTCTCTGTCTTCTGAACCTCTCATTTGATCTTCTCTACTAACCATTCTTCATGACGTTGACCATTCCCTTGATTGGTTTGGTCAACCAAACGTTCTAAAAGTTGGGCCATACTATTTAAAACAGGGTTCATTCCTTCTGATTCACTATCTCCTTCTGTATTTCCTCTTCTTCCTCTACCTCGTCCTGTCATATCTGTAGGGGTAGCCCAAATCCACCACAATTCTAATATGAAAGATTACTTATATGCTAAAAAATGAAAAAAAACTTACAAATATAGAAGTTCGCTACGAATTCCTGGGCTAGAATGCAATTAAATGCAAATCATATACGATAACTATAAAACCGATCTGAACAAACAAAAGTGCGGAACTTAATACAGATTCTGGTTAAAGATAAACGAAACTGTATACATCATGAAATAACGATTCTGGTACAGTTTTCGACAAACTAGAGAAATGAGAAATCTATCGAAATACAAAACTAAAAGAAGATTTTGTACATCAAAATCTGGATAACAAAATAATGAAACGGAAACTTTTGTCCAAGATAAACAATCTCCACCTCTGATCAGATCTCACCATCCAGCTCCTGCGAAGCATTACCTGCACTCAAGAAAACTAGTGGCCCTAGGGGCTCAGCAGGTAAAATCTGGAATATCGAAAGCACATAACACAAGCAAACGATATCTGATCTGTACTGGAATCTGAATCTGAATAGCTTACGAATAAATAAGCGAATTAACATGAATTATGAAATCTGTATGGAATGAAAGCATAAACATATACATTCTGGAAAGCATTTTCTTTTCTTCTAATGAAAGACGCATCTTTAAACTTTTATACAGAGCTGTGATTAAAACACACTTGCGCTCTTCCTTTCTTTTCTGAAATTATGACAGAGACACTTGTTCAGTTGGCCCATTCCTTTGATCAAACTAACATCTGATATCAAGGAGCTGGGGTAAATCCCATCTATGTGAAGGCGTATACAGATCCGTCAATCCGTGTCCTGATCCTTCCTGCTGTTGAATGGGCACACTGGTTCATCAGCCATGCACTCACCCTTCCTCTGGGGACCTTCTGTTGCCTAAGTAATAACTTAAAAATTTTCTGTAAAACATTCTTTCTTTCTGCTCTTTCTTTTCTTTCATAAATCTGTTTTTCTTTTCTTTCTGGTACAATTTACTGGTTTTCATTGTCTAATGATGTTCTAGGACTTTATGAGAATTCTCTGTCAAATTTGCGAAGATGAAAACTGAATAAAGTCACTCGAAAGTGTTCGAATGAATCGAATTAATCTTCCGAATTGAAGAGGAAATGAATAAGGATTTCAAATCTGTACTTCTTGTACCAATCGAAGAAGAATCGAATGCTAAAAATACGGAATCTAAATTGTACATAAGTATCTCAGCGAAGAAGAATGAAATCAAGGTTCTGCCTATTGGTCAACTCAGATGTCAACGAAATCGAATCGGGTTATTCAGATGTCAATGGTCAACCGTAGTCAACTCAGATGTCAACGGAATACACAATATTGTTTAAACAATTCAGATTTGAAACAGAACTCGCATCTGAACTTCGAATGACTTAGAAACAGACTTCTAACTTAGAATCTGTTCAATATGAAAATTCAGCTTTTGGTTTAAGAACCAGATCTCAGACTTAGTCGTAAGAACAAACACAATCAACAATAGAAACCTCAGTCTGAAGAAATCAAAAGATCTCAAAAATTTCTGGAAATGATCGAATAAGCTACTTGTAAGCTACTTCGAAGAATATCTTTAGAAAACTCAAGAACTAACTGGAAGAACATCATCAAACACGTTCTAAAATCTTTTTCTGAATCAAAATACAGTAAACACGTACTCCTTCATAAAAACAGAACATGAACTTTTCTTTTCTTTGAAGAACAGCCGTGACTATCTTCAAATCTTTAAAACACATACAAACATGCATACAGAACTGAATATATGCTTTCATTAGTGTAGCAAGAAATAGAGTTTATTTTCCTGAATTCTGCAACACAATCACAGTACAAATCTGGCAATCATGTACGCGCCGCTTGTCTCCTTCGAAAAGCTTTAAAAGGTTTTGCTCAGTTTCTTCACAGAGAGCACCGCTTGCTTTTTGTAAAGTGTTTTGATTTGTAAATAATGATGAATGATGTGTCTAATATCCTATATATATGAATTAAAATGCCTAAGTAACAAACACGATTAATCAATATACCAAAGATCGTTTTTTTTTAAAAAAGTGCTACTCCATTTTAAGATGAAATCTAATGCTTCGAACCGAGCTATTTTATTTGAAAAGAAGGATTCACTTGGTTTGTAAGAATCGACCAAACAACTTCTGCAATTGCTTTCTAAAATCTGGAAATCAATTCACGAATAGGCAGTGGCTTCAATAATCCTGCTGGTATTTGGTGTTCAGCTTTCACCAATTGACAAGTCAAACACTTAGAGACAAATCTAGCAATGTCTCGCTTCATTCCTTGGCCACCAATACAATTTCTGGAGGTCCTTATACATTTTAGTACTCCCTGGATGTACTGAATATGGGGCCGTATGGGCTTCTGTCATGAGATCTGTTCTCAGCGTATCTACTTGAGGCACCCAGATCCTGTCATGAAATCTGACTACTCCTTCTTCTAAAATATAGAGGCTACTGCCTCTCTCTTTATCTTGTTTAACCCACTTCTGAAGTTTTTCATCCTTTGGTTGTCCCTCACGAATCTAATCTATCATATTTGACCTTATGGAGAGATCTGCCAAAACCACAGTACTACCACTGAGCAGTACTTCTATTCCAGACTTCTCAATATCATATGTCAATGGTCTCTGGACAAAGAGCTGAGCTAATCCAACAGATTTCCTACTCAAGGAATCTGCCACCATATTGGCTTTTTCTGGGTGATAGCTGATTGTGCAATCGTAATCCTTTACTAGCTCTAGCCATCTCCTCTGCCTCATATTCAGTTCCTTCTGAGTGAAGAAGTACTTGAGGCTCTTATGGTCAGTTAATATTTCACACTTCTCCCCATAGAGATAATATATCCAAATATTAAGGGCAAATACTACAGCTGCCAGCTCTAGTCATGCGTAGGATAATTCTTCTCATGATTCTTAAGTTGTCTGGAAGCATAAGAAATCACTCTACGGTCCTGCATCAATACATTACCTAGACCCATCTTAGACGAATCTGTATAGATGACAAACTTTCCTTGATCGGATGGCATGGTTAGCACAGGGGATTATATCAGCGCTTGCTTCAACTTGTCAAAGCTGATTTGACATTCTGGAGTCCATTCATACTTAACCAGCTTTCTTGTCAAAGGTCAAGGGAACAGCTATCATAGAAAATCCTTGGATAAATCGCCTATAATATACGGTTAAACCCAAGAAACTCTTTTATCTCTGAAACAGAGCTTGGTATTGGCCAGTCACGAATAGCTTCTACCTTAGCTGGGTCAACTTCTACTCCATCCTTAGATATTATATGACCCAATAATGATACTTCTCCAACCAGAAGTCACACTTGCTAAATTTAGCAAACAACTGCTTATTCTTCAAAACTTGAAGTACTGTCCTCAAATGGTCGACATGCTCAAATCTGGTCTTAGAATACACTAAGATGTCATCATGAACACAACTACAAATTGGTCCAGAAATGATTGGAAAACTCTATTCATTAAATCCATGAAAGATGATGGAGCATTCGTAAGTCCAAAAGGCATTACTAAGAACTCATAGTGACCATAACGAGTTCTCAAGGCTGTCTTATAGATATCTGATGCCTTAATCTTTAACTGGTGGTAACCAGACCTTAGATCAATCATAGAAAAGACTACTGATCCTTTCAACTGGTCAAAAAGATCCTCAATTCTATGAAGGGGATATTTATTCTTAATGGTCAGCTTATTCAGCTCTCTATAATCTATACACAACCTCAGACTTCCATCTTTCTTCTTAACGGAAAGAACAGGGGCTCCCCAGAGTGAAGTGCTCGGTCTAATAAATCCCTTATACAACAGATCTTGTATATGTTCCTTTAATTCCTTCATATCTGATGGAACTAAATGGTAGGGTGGTCTGGAAACTGGAGCTGCTCCTGGAACTAAGTCAATCAAAAATTCCAGCTCCCTATCTGGTGATATTCCATGTATATCCTGTGAGACCTGTGTTTTCGCAATCAGGTGTTGCTTGGGTTGAAACAAGCTGGTAGTAGATGTGTGTGTGGAATTCATCGAATTTTCCTAAGTGTTGGAATCAGCAGTTGGAAAGATATCAGCAGTAGTAGTAGGAATCAGTTGGAGCAGCAGTGCTTTGTTTGATTTCAGTCGTTGCATTTTGGTAAGAAGCAGCAGCAATGCTGACGTGGATTTCAGTAGTTGGTGTATTAGCGCGTATCCTGCTGTTGCGAGAGACCAGTGTTGCGAGTGATCAGCTGTTGGTAAGCGATCAGCAGTGGATAATGAGTGACGTGTCCTGTGGTGACGTGTCCCACTCTCTGAAGGGATGACGTTTTGTTAACAAGAACCATCTGTTGGTTTTGTTAGCGTGTTTCTTAGTGGGAAACGAAACTATGTCATTTAGTGAAGTTGGAACGACAACGTTTTGAGTGAAGCGCTTTGTATCAGCTGCTGGTTATATTAGGAATCTACTGTTGAGAGATCTGATGCGTTGCAGCTGCTGGTTTGTTGATCAGCTGTTGATAGCAAGGTGACGTGTTCCTCTGCGACGTCGTTTGGTTAAGTTGGTGCAACACCGTTTAGCCTTAGCGTTGTTGAGAAATCCAACTGCTGGTTGATATAACACTGATGACGACTGTTTTGTTGAAGGAATCTGCTTCTGCTGCTACTAGCTGTTGAGTAGTGTATTTATTAGAAGACTTGGTCTTCGATTGGCATGAGATCCCATACTTAGAATATTTTCCCCGATTTTCGTTCTCTTTCGCGAACCCTAAGCACTTTTCACCATACTTTTCCACCGTCGATTCCTGTCGTTTCACGTCTCTGTTTTGAGCAAGACCGGTGGCGCTGCACTCCTTGAGAGTTGATCTTTCGATTGATACCACTTTTGGAAGCTGTGGTAGGTTGGAAGTAGGATCGCGAAGCAGCACCAATAGCCGTGCGTTCGCTGTTTCAGGTAGCGCTTCGATTAATTGATAAGATCTTACCTTAGGCTTTGATTTGAGATTCCTGTTGAGTTAGGAAGGTAGGATTATCGCTGGTTGAGTGTAGCTCCCAGTTTTTTATTCTGTGTTAGCGTCCCTGATAATTATGCGTGTTGTTTAGCAGGTTGCAGACCATATTTCTCAGGACCCCGTTTGTAGTAATTGTTGCACAGAATATCGAGGTACGGATTTGAGCTTGTTATAGCTTGGAGATGGCATGGGATAAATTGTGAGGTTGCTGTTTGTGTGAATGGCCGTGTATGCTTGCTGTTGTGCATATGTTTTATGTTAGCTGCTATTATATGCATACATGCATTAATTCACGTTCATTTCATATCCCTGCTGCCTTGTATCTTGTTGTATTGTTGCCGTTCTGTTCCTACCAGGATGCAAGGGCGAGCGGCAATACCGCACTCTCATCTCCCTTCTGGGATATATTAGCCCTCATACGCCGAGTGGTTAACTACCACAGTTCATGGGTTTGGCAAAGGCAGGTTGAGTTGTTTGATGCATCTGGTATTCAGGTGTAGTGTAAAGACGAGCGGGTAATTTTGTGTAAACTGGGATATATTTTGAGTATTTCTGTATTTTAAATTATATTCTTTTAAACCGTCAGGCCGAAAGCAAAAAAATTTAACCACTTTTTAGTTGATTCCGCTTGTTTTTGCGTGTTTTATCTCTGATGAGAGCACGAGGCCTGAAATTTTTGGTATCAGAGCTTAAGCTGGGATAATCTCGATTTCTTTGATCACACTGAGTCTAGGCACAGTGTTGTGTGTTGTTTGTGCTTGACTATGTGATTTATGTGTTGCATATTGTTGTGATATGTGCTATCTATGCTGTACTTGTTCTGTGTTATCTTATCCTGTTTAGTGCCTTCGTAGAGAGATGCCGCCTAGACGTAGGGGTAGAGGTAGAGGGCAGTTTCAGGACGAGTCTGGAGGTCAGAACGAGGATCAGCGTAGTTTCCCTTCCCATGGTCGTGGTAGACGTGAAGAGGAGGAAGTTGATGATTTGACAACCCGTGTGGAGAGCATGTAGATTGTGATGGCTAGGTTCCAAAGGATGAGTCCCCAGATTTTCAATGGTGACGAGTCTAGCAAGGATGCGGATTCGTGGTTACGGCACATCACTGGTTTGTTCGATCGTGTTCAGTACGATGATGTGCTTCGGTTAAGTTTGGCAACCTTCCAGCTGAGGAAGTGTGCGGAGCGTTGGTGGCGTGGCGCTTCGAGGAAGCTAGAGGAGACAGGTGTTGTGCAAGAGTATGCTCGGTTGTTTTCTTCTCTTTTGGCGTATGTCCCGCATGTTGCTGGCCGGGAGAGGGCCAAGAGGACTAAGTTTATTGAGGGTTTGAATGAAGAGTTGTATTCGATGGTGCTGATGAGCAAACCGAAGAGTTATGCCGAAGCGGTGGACAATGCAATCGATATCGAGGAAGGTCTGTGGAACCGGAGGTCGTGTGCTAGGCCTCCGGGTGCTCAGGGTGGTCGTCCCGCTGTTCAGGGAGCGCAGTCCTCTCAGTCTTCACAGTCAGCTCATCAACCCCAGAAGCAGCAGAAGTCTGGCCGTCAGAGTTTTTGACCTCGTGGCCATCAGTTTAAGAAGAAGTCTGTTTCTGGTTCTTCGGGTTCTGGCAGCTCTAGCAGCAGTGGTTCTAGGGCAGAGTTTTGTGGATACTGTGGAGGCAAGCATCTGTCGACTCAGTGCGTTGGTGTGCAGGGCTCTTGTAATATCTGTGGTCAGTATGGGAATTTCGCGAGGGTATGTCCGTCGGCTGGATCGCAGCAAGCCGCAGACCAACCTCAGGGTCGACGAGGATCGTCTAGGGGTCGTTCCTCTCAGTTTCCACAGCCTAGGGTTTGATAGACGCAGTTTAGGTCGTTCCAGTTGCCTGGTCCGTCGTGTTTCGGATAGTCGTCTCAACAGCATTTCTTTGGACCCCAACATGCTCAAGCGAACGCTATTACTAGGGATCAAGCGGAGGAGACGCCGAGCAGGGTGATTTCAGGTACATGCCTTGTCCTTGATTTTCCTGCACGAGTGTTGTTTGACACTGGTGCATCGCATTCGTTTACTTCTGATGCATTTGTGGTCGAGAATGGTCTGCATACCACTTATTTGTGCGATGTTGTGTCTGTTTCTACTCCTGGCGGTGCGAGCTTGTACTCCCAAGAGGTTTTGTTGAATGGCGTTCTGAGTTTTGGTGAGGATGTGCTAGTAGCGAATTTGATTCGTTTAATGTTGTGGGATTTCGACTGCATAGTGGGAATGGACGTGTTGTCCAGTTATAGGGCCTCCGTGGATTGTTTCCATGGGATTGTGCCTTTTAGGCCTCAGTCCGGTGAGAAATGGAATTTCTACGGTGCTGACTCCCAGTCGAAGATTCCGCTAGTCTCAGCGATGGATATGTTCAGCTTGTTGTCGGCGAAGAACGCTGGTTTTTATGATTTACGCGTTGGATGCATCTTCTTCTTCGCATGTGCAGCTCAGCGACGTTCCAGTGGTGCGTCATTTTCCTGATGTGTTTCCGGAGGAGATCCTTGGTTTTCCTCCAACGAGGGAGATTGACTTTAGCATTGAGTTGGTTCCTGGCACAGCTCCGATTTCGCGTGCACCATATCGTTTAGAGCCTGCTGAGTTGAGAGAGCTCAAGGTGCAACTGGATGACTTATTGGAGAAAGGTTTTATCAGACCTAGCATGTCGCCGTGGGGAGCGCCTATTTTGTTTGTCAAGAAGAAGGATGGCACAATGAGAATGTGCATTGACTTCCGTTAGCTGAACAAAGTTACTGTTAAGAATAAGTAGGGTACATCCGAGGATCAACGATTTGTTTGACCAGTTGCAAGGCTCTGCCGTATATTCGAAGATCGATCTACGTTGACGGTACCATCAGTTGAGATTTATAGATCAAGATGTTGCGAAGACTGCTTTTCGTACTAGGTACGGGCATTTTGAGTTTCTGGTCAAAGTTACTGTTAAGAATAAGTAGGGTACATCCGAGGATCAACGATTTGTTTGACCAGTTGCAAGGCTCTGCCGTATATTCGAAGATCGATCTACGTTGACGGTACCATCAGTTGAGATTTATAGATCAAGATGTTGCGAAGACTGCTTTTCGTACTAGGTACGGGCATTTTGAGTTTCTGGTAATGCCTTTTGGGTTGACCAATGCTTCTGCATTCTTCATGGATTTGATTAATCGAGTCTTCCGAGAGTTTATAGATCAGTTTGTGATCGTGTTCATCGACGACATCTTCGTGTATTAGAAGACTCCTTTGGAGCACAAGGAGCATTTGAGAGTTGTCCTTCAGACATTGAGAGACTCGTAGCTGTATGCCAAGTTTTCTAAATGTGAGTTCTGGCTGGATCGTGTCGTGTTTCTGGGTCATGTGATTTCAGCGGATGGCATTTCTGTGGATCCCAGTAAGTTTGATGTTGTTTTGAACTGGGAGCGACCTAGGAATGTGTCTGAGGTTCGTAGTTTCTTGGGTCTGGCTGGCTATTGCCGTCGTTTTATAGAGCGTTTCTCTAGTATAGCTAGGCCGATTACTCAGTTGACTCAGAAATACAAGCGGTTCGTTTGGACTGAGCAGTGCGAGAATGCTTTTCAATTGCTCAAGTAGAAGTTGACTACTGCGCCTGTGTTGGCTCTGCCGTCTGGATCAGGTGGTTACTTCGTATGTTCTGATGCTTCGCTCAATGGATTGGGCTGTGTGTTGATGCAGCATGGTCGAGTCATTGCGTATGCTTAGCGGCAGATGAAACCTCACGAGACTCGATAACCAGTTCATGATTTGGAGCTAGCAGTTGTGGTCTTTGCGTTGAAGATTTGGCGCCACTATCTGTATGGCGAGTAGTTCGTGGTGTACTCGAACAACAAGAGTTTGCAGTATCTGTTTTCGCAGCCTGACTTGAATATGAGACAGCGTAGGTGGATGGAGCTGCTAAAGGGTTTTGATTGTGAGATCAAGTACCAGCCTAGGAAAGTTAACGTAGTGGCTGATGCGTTGAGCAGGAAGGCTCCGGAAAAGATTCTTGCGTCACTGTATATTTCTAAGGACTGTGAGAATCTTAGCACTACTGGTTGGAGGTTTTACCCGGCTGAGGACTATGTCGTGGTTTCTTCTTTCCAAGTTGAGCCACAGATCATTTCGAGCATTAGAGCGGCTCAAAGGACAGATCCTTCCATCCATGAGTTGAAGTTGAAGTTCAGGGCTGGTCAACTTGAGGACTATTCTGCTTCGTCTGATGGTTGTTTGCGTTTCCGTGTTCGGTTGGTTGTGCCCAACTTGATAGATCTTCGGGAGGAGATTCTTAGAGAAGAGCATTGTAGTAGACATAGTGTTCATCCTGGTGCACGGAAGATGTACCATGCGTTGAAGCCGCACTTCTGGTGGGATGGTTTGAAGAGTGAAGTTGCTGGTTTCATGGCTCGTTGCTTGAACTGTCAGCAGGTTAAGGCTGAGAGGATGAGACGCGGTGGTCTGTTGCAGAGTTTGGAAGTGCCCCAATGGAATTGGGAGCACATAGCGATGGATTTTGTGACGCATTTGCCTCGTTCCAGTAGAGGTTGTGATGCAATTTGGGTTGTAATCGACAGATTGTCGAAGTCTGCACATTTTATTTCCTATGGAATGACGTTCTCTTTGAAGAAAATGGCGAAACTGTACGTGGATTTTGTGGTTAGACTGCACGGTGTGCCTGTTTCGATTGTTTCAGACCGAGATCCAAGGTTTACCTCCAGGTTTTGGAAGAGTTTTCAAGCAGCTTTGGGTACCAGATTGGCTATGAGCACAACGTACACCCCCAAACAGATGGTCAATCTGAGAGAACTATCCAGACATTGGAGGATATGTTGAGAGCTGTTGTAATGGATTTTGGTGGTAGCTGGCAAGACGCGTTGTCTTTGGTTGAGTTTTCCTACAATAACAGCTACCAAGTGACAATTGGTATGGCGCAGTTCGAGGCTTTGTATGGTAGGAAGTGCAGATCGCCTGTATGTTGGGAAGAAGTGGGGGAGAAGCAGCTGTCTGCCCCAGATTTTGTGCAGCAGATGAAAGATCATGTGGATCTGATTCGACAGTGGATGAAAGCTGCGCCAAGCCAGTTATGCAAATAAGAGGCGTCGAACTCTAGAGTTTCAGGTTGGTGATCAGGTATTCCTTAAAGTTTCTCCGTTTCGCAGTGTTATGCGCTTTTGACACAAGGGAAAGTTAGCTCCTCGTTATGTCGGACCGTATGAGATCGTTGAGAGGATTGGCCCTTTGGCATATCGGCTGTTGTTGCCACCAGAATTGTCACCTCTACATGATGTCTTTCATGTTTCCATGTTGAGGAAGTATGAGCCAGATCGTCTCATGTGCTAAGAACCGACGAGGTTGAGCTAGATCAGACGTTGAGTTACGTTGAGTATACCTTGCAAATTCTAGACAGAAAAGAGAAACAATTGAGGAATAAAACCATTCCGCTGTTATCAATTATTGGTTCCCCGATACTTAGCACATATTTCCCCCGATTCCCAATCTTTGTCTCGAACCCTAAGCACTGTTCACCGTAGCTTTCCGCCGTGTGCTTTGTTGTATTCAGTTGTTGTTGTTGTCAGGTACATGATGCATGTTTATGCTATACTGTTTTACCTTGGCTTGTAGCCTTTGCTTATTTTGTGTAAACTGGGATATATTTTGAATATTGTCGTATTTTAAATTATATTGTTTTAAACCTTCAGGCCAAAAGCAAAAAAATTTAACCACTTTTTAGTTGCTTCCGCTTGTTTTTGCGTATTTTATCTTTGATGAGAGCATGAGGCTTGACATATCCTCTTGAAAAACCTCGGGAAACTCACTTACTATCTCCACATCTGAAAGTTGGGGCTTACTAATCGTTTCTAAGGATGACAAGCCTGCCAAAAATCCTACCCCTCCTTTCCTCAAACAGCGTTGAGCCCTAAGAGATGATATAATACGGGGAATCCTCCAAACATAATTGGCTTCAAACTTAAATGGATCCCCTCTGCGTGGATTAACCACTACTGTTCGAAGCTTAAAGTCTATCACTACTCCATACTTAGTTAGCCAGTCTATTCCCAAAATCATATCGAACTCAGGCATTGGTAACACAATTAAATTGGCATTAATAAAATGCCCTTGAAGTCTAAGTTCTAAACCTCAAAACAAGTCATGGGATACTAACTCTTCTCCCGAAGGTACTGTTACACTAAATACTATAGCTACTTGGTCAGGCTCAATAGGTAACTTCTCAGCAAACTTGGCTGCTATAAAGGAGTGAGTAGCTCTTGAATCTATCAAAGCCATAGAAGGCAAACCATCAATCATAATCTTACCCGTGACTACCGTCGAGTCTGGGTTGGCTTGATCAGCTGTCATCACGTAGGCTCTACTGGTCACCAGTTGCCTTGACTTTGGGCAATTCCTCATGATATGCCCTAGAAACCCACATCTGTAGCAGACATTCTGTCCAAGTCTACACTGACCAGGGTGTGTCTTCTGACACTTAGGATACACTGATCTATTGTTGCTAGCTGGAACTGCACTAATGGGTTGGATCGGTAGAGGTTTCTGCTTCTGAGGCCTCTACTGATTCTTATTCTACTTATTGAAGGGCCTCTGATCTTTCTGCTGAAAGGCCTGCCTCTTCTGCTGCATTTCTTCATCAACATCCTTCCAGTCTCTTTCAATTCGCAGGGCTCTATCCACTGCTTCTCTGTAAGTCTTGGGCACAGATAGCCTAACGTTCATTTTGAACATAAGCTTCAATCCTTCCACAAAATGACTTAACTTCTCTTCTGGGTTGTTACCTATTAAAGGCACAAAGTAACACCCTCTTTCAAATGCCCTTACATACTCCTGTACGATCATGCTCCCCTGTTTCATGGTCAGAAACTCCCTCTTTAATTCAAACCTCTTGTCTGCCGTGAAGTATTGCTCAAAGAATACTTGTT
This sequence comes from Dorcoceras hygrometricum, assembly GCA_001598015.1. Classification (NCBI taxonomy): domain Eukaryota; kingdom Viridiplantae; phylum Streptophyta; class Magnoliopsida; order Lamiales; family Gesneriaceae; genus Dorcoceras; species Dorcoceras hygrometricum. The sequence goes on along the minus strand of KQ992546.1, from coordinate 16,149 downwards.
TGAAATCTGCCCAAGTAAGATTCAACAAATCCACAGACAGCATAGCTCCTTCCCACCAAATCATGGCGTCATCTCTTAACATGTAGATAGCACACCTAGGCCTATCTAAATCTGGCATATGAAGGTACTCAAAAATAACCTCAATCTATTTGATCCAACTTTCTGAAACTAATGGGTCCGTTGTACCACTAAACTCCTTCGGCTTCTGTCTTGAACTTTTCTTGGGGATCATCATGGCTTGGTCCTCTACTACTAGAATATTGGCCATTACCCCTGCCGGTTTGCTCTACCAGCAACCTTAATAGTTGAGCGATACTAGTATTACTATCAGGACTGGTTTCCTCTAAGGGAATACCTCTTCTACTTCTTCCTCTTCCTGACATCTTATAATCTATAGCCCGTAATCCACCACGTATAATTATCAGAACATGCTAAAAATTTAAAGACAATGCTCTGAAAAATAAACTCACAGCTTTGGAGAAACGGTCGATGAAATCTGATACAACTGACAGTGCATGTGTTTATCTCAGGAACATTGCTCTAATACCATGTTGTGACGCCCGAACCCACGGGGTCACGGAGTTGGGGTGAAATAAAATTTTAAAATAAAAAGAAGGGCTGAATGACAATTTTTTATAAGCTGTGTTTCTTGTAACTAAGAAAAATTACGAACACAAACACAAATCTGACATACACACATTCGGCGCCTAGTACTGAAAATTTGTGGAAAACAGATTTCATTTATATACTGCAAATGCGATATACAACATCTGAAATTCTATATGAATTTACTACTATTGCAATAGATCTAATACATATGTCTAGGATAAAAGACAACAACATTTAAGACACGGGAAACGCTGTCCATAGATAAACACTTCACCACCCAACTGTCTCAGTTTCAACCTTCTGCTTGTCCCTTAACTGTCTCACCTGCACCATTTTAAAAGCTAATGAGCCTAGGGGCTCAGCAAGTAAAATCTGAGTAATAACAAAGTCATATAATGCAGGCAGACATCTGAACATTTACAAAACTGAGTTTAAAGGAACTTTATTTAAACATAATCATTCTTTCGTAAACTTTCTTAAAACTTTCTTTCATAACTTGGATGCGGGTATAACAACCCAGATCCCTTCATTTAATTTCTTGTACTTTATGATTTATGGCTTAGAAGCTCTCCTTAGGTCCTTTGTGCAATATTCGAATATATTTTAATAAATCGAGATGTAATTTAGATATTTAATGAATTTCATGTTTCAATTATTTTAATATTTCACATTATGTATTTTTCTCTTGAAAAAACTTAAAAGAAAAATGGATTTACTTACCCGTTAATTTAAAAAGATTTAAGTTATTTAAAATTATTGGGTTTGGAACCGGTACGAAATTGGTTGGAACCGGTTCGGAACCAGTTCATCCACAATCGAATTCGGTAGTGGATTGTTCTGGTTCCGAGTTTTTTGCCTCGGAACCAGAACGAACCGGAACCGGTTAGAAATGGTTCCTACCGGTTCCAATTCCACCTAATCCGGAACCGGTTGGAACCACTCCGGAACCGGAACCAAAACTCAGATGTCAATGAATAATCGCAATCGACTCAGCAGTGAAGTGATTAATAATGTGAAATCTGACCAAAATCAGATGTGTAGCGAAGACACGAATCTGAAATGAAAACTTCTGATTTAAATACAAAATTTAATCACTAACATATAAAACAAAGTTTGAATAAGAACTTGGTGCTGCAACATCACCAACGACATCTACGATACCAGTTCTGCCTATCAAACCAGACTTAGTTTCTGATTCGACTAGCATCTCCGATTACATGAAGTCAAGTTCAGATGTTACCATTTATCAGAAAGAAAACCTTCAGGAACATACGGGACTCAAATCTGAACTCCTCATTACTTTTAAACATCCTCAATCTTTCTTAAAACATTCTGGAAAACTTTGTAAGCATAAAACATAACTTTGAACCCAATATTTCTTTCTTGATCATTCGTAAATATTCTTAAACATAAACTCAAACATAACTTTAAACATAAAGGCAAGCAGATCCATAAAATGAGAAAAATCAATATATGATTCAAATGGTGTAGCAAAGGATCAAATTTTACTTGGCTTTGAACTGAGCTTTACAACGGCAGTTGATTCCTACAGAGTTCCTCCTCCTCAAGAAATCACAACGAGCTTCTTTGGAAATGAGAGAACACAAAAGAGTTTTCTTTTTGTAAGTGAAAATGTACCTTTCCTTCAAAGCAAGTATTTGTATGGAAGGGATTAGTGGCAGGTGAGGTGTAATCATTAAGCATGACACACCTTACCTAAAGTTATGAATTTCAGTAAAATTTCGCTCTCAATATTTTATTTTTCAAATTTACCAAAAAATTCTTAAAAGAAACCATTTTGTTCTCCATAAAATTATTTTCAACAGATTTCTAAAATCTGATCGTATATTGCGCTTGGAGTGACATCTGCTGGAACTTGCTGCGTCGTACCTCATTTCTGAAATTAGTAAAATCACCTTTCATAAAATATCTTATGCTAACTTTTAAATTGGCATTTCGACCCTTGAAATAAATAAGATTCATATATGTGGTCCTATGGATTTGGGGTGTTACAGTCCGAGAGATTCGTTCAGAGGTTTACGTATCAGTTCAGTATAGAGGTTTTGTAAACAGATCAGATCGGAACTATTCAGTTCAGAGACTCAGTTCAGTACATAATCTATTTGGTTCAGAGGTATATTCATTACAGATCAGATCAGACCAGAGGTTTCTAAGGTACAAAACAGAGAGGTATTTCAGTTCAGATCTTAGCATGCTATTCGTAGAAAGATTTCAGATCAGACGGAGGAACAGATAAAGAGAGCAAAAAGGGGATTTATTCGTAAAGAAGAAATATCGTGAAGATTTTAGATTGGAGACAATTTAGAGCATATTTCAGCTCAGAGCGGAATAGATTTCGGATCACAGTTTCAAATCTTTACAACTATGTATTCCAAATGATTCAACGATCAATATTAAACCAGATAAAGCCTTCCAGACAAATGGGATGGAAGAGATAAAAAATGGTTTGTGTCTACTGGCTCATTAAATGATCGTTGAAGATGGATGAGTATAAATAGCTGAAGTGATTCAAGCGGAGAAGTTCTGGTTACTCTGGTCTCTCTAGCCAACTCTCGCTCCATATTATGATTTCAAGCTCAATCAATTTTATCCCAGCTCTCAATCTAGAAGAACAATCTTTCAGCTCTTACTCAGAAATCAATCTTTGAGATACTCTTCTGGTTTCATTTCAGTCACTTATTCCTATTTTTCAAGAAACTAGAAGATTTACAAACTCTATTTACGTTGTACTTTTTGATATATTCAGAATAGAGTCTGTAAAGAACTTGCTATTTGACACAGATCTAAAAAAACATTTAATTGTAATCTGCAGAGGAGTCTGTGTAAATTTTGGTTGCTAGGAGTTCACTTTAAGCGAGGCTTAAGTGACTGGGTGTTTGCAGAAGCTGTAACCATCAAATATTCTAGTGGAACTTTCCTGAAAAGGAAGAAGGAGAGACGTAGGATATTGATATCCGAACTTCCAAAAACAAACTCTTGACCCTATCTATTTACATTACTTGAATCGTTATTTATTTACTGTTCATTGTTTAATCGGTTTCTTTCCGCACTATTTTGTTAACCGAGAAAACAGATTTGAACTGAGAGCCTCAAAGCTGGTCACTCAGCTTTGAGTTAAGCACAGACTTGTAAAATGCTTTTAAAAGGATTTGAGATAGAAATTCAACCCCACCCCTTCTGAATTCCTGAGCCTATTATTATTATTTTCGATCCTATTGATCCTATCAATTGGTATCAGAGCCTTGTCATCTCAGTTATTGAACAGTTTGTTCTTCTATGCTTATATTCAATATGTCTACTTTTCACAACAAAATTCCTATGTTTTCTAAGGAGGAGTACGATGATTGGAAGATCAGGATGCAAGCCCATCTAGCCGCTCAGGATGATGACATGTGGTTTGTCATAACATATGGACCCATGAAGATTATGAAGGCTAATACGGCCATAGCCATTACTGCTGGTGCTCCTCAGTGGATAGATAAGACCAGACTTGAGTATACACCAGAGGATAAAAAGAAAGCCAACCTGGACAACGTAGCAAATGACATACTATATAAGACGTTGGAGAAAAACATGTTCAGCAAGATAAAGACCTGCGCTATGGCAAAAGAGATCTGGGAGAAGCTGACTCAGCTCTGCGAAGGCAATGATGAAACAAAAGAGAACAAGCTGACTGTTGCCCAGCAGAAGTATGAATCTATCAAAATGAGAGAAGGGGAGACGATGACAGAATTTGACGAGAGATTCAGCTCTATCGTGATCAAGCTGATGATCCTTGGCAAGGAGTAATAAACAGAGAAGTGGCTCTCAACAAGGTAGAGGGACGCGAAGACGATGGGGATGAGAGAATCAAAAGATCTGAACAACCTGGAACTCCACGATCTGTTTGCAAATCTTAAAGCCTATGAGTTTGAGCTGGATACCAGATCAGAGGCTGAGCCATCAACCTCACAACCCACAAAGTCTCTTGCTGCTACAGTGTCAAACAGAGCTCACCAAGAAAAACAGCAGAGCAAATAAGCAATGACACCATGTCCCTCTTCGTAAAGAAGTTTGGGAAATTTATGAAAAGATCTCACAACCTTTCTTTAAATTATAACAATGTTCATAAATCTGAAAAGATTTCTACTGATCAAAATTGTTATAACTGTGGCAGATCAGGGCATTTTGCAGCTGATTGCAAGAAGCCTAAGAAAGATGAAAAGCGGTCCACAGAGAAAAGAAGAAACAGATTTGAGAAGAGGCCCCACAAGAAGAATGACCGAAAGGTATTTGTTGCTGAGGAGAGAAACATAAATTGGGAGGACTCAGATTCTGAATCAACATCAAGCAGCTCATCGAGTGAGATTGAGAAGGAGGAAGTCCACTGCTTGGTGACCAACCAAACTACTGAACATGAGGTATTCGACTTCTCTAATAGTGAATTTACACAAAGGACCTCATCAACGCACTTAATGAAATGGTACATGAGTACAGAAAGCTGTCTCAGATATTAGATGAAATTAAAGCTGAAAAAATGGTTTGAAAAATAGTTTAGATGAACCAAGCACTGCTCAGCTTGGGTAATCTGACAGTTTACAAACTGAGTTAAGTAAGCTGAAAATTGAGAATGATTCTTTGAGAGCAAAGTCCTGTGAGCTCTCATCTGAAAATGAAAGATTAAATCATGTGTTGAGTTCCTGGACTAAGTCTTCGGTTTCCTTATTCATGATACCCATAAGCCATTAAATGACAAATCTGGCTTAGGTTTCAGCTTTGGTGAAAGCTGTCATGCCCGGTGTACAACACAGAGTTAACCACACAAAAAACAATAGCGGAAGCATTAAAAATAGTGGCTAAAATTTTTCGCTTTGGCCTGACTTAGAAAATCATAGTTTAAAATACAATCATACTCAAAATACTGGTTTTACATCAACTGAAAACCAACCACAACAGATACAACATATAGAGCGTCTACCAAAGATACAGACATAGCGAGTCTCTCGCTCAACATAGATACAAAATAGTAATAGAACATCACATCGGGCATTCCTCATGTGATGACTCTACTACATAACTATATATTATATATAACTGGGACACTCTATCCACCTCCTGGGGCACCACCAGTTGAGCCATCTCCGCAACCAGCTGTGAAACCTGGATAACCTGAACAACACACAGGCAACAAAGACAATTCAGAGGGACATGGGGTCAAAACCCAGTATGGAGAGCAGCATAAAAACAGCATGCAGATAGAACAAGATACAAATGTGATGCTATGCATGAGAACATGGAGCTAAAAAGACTGTGCATAGCTGAATATCAGAACTGGGATTGGTCACCGAATGTGTGAGAGAATGGGAGTTACCCAGGCGCTCGATCACACATGGTACCAATCACAACAGATTATAGGGATGGCCGCAACTCATGTGAGAGAAATGGGAGCTAGAACAGCTTGCAATAATCACACAGCAGAACAGATGCAAGCAAGAGCATAGAATCGAACAGCATACACACTGCTCACATAATAGCAAACGACCATTTATACACAAGTCCATCTCAAGGCTGTAATAATAAGCTCACATCCGTACCTTAGTTCTGAGCTACCATTACCACAACAAAGTCCCGAGTCCTCAAATCTGAAACCTGCTTAGTCAAACACGAGCAACGACTCGGGGACAGTAGCACAGAAACCACAAACTGGGAGCTACGAGCTCCACCAGCTCTATCCTACCCTTCTAGCACAACAGACAGCTCTAAATGAAGCATAAGGGAGGATCTTGCACTTACCCAAAAGCACTACCTGAATGGAAAAGCAAGTCCGTCGAAATGCTAACAGACTACACAAGGTAGCTCCTTTTGCGATCTTATTCCAGCTTAACCCAAGCCTTCGAATGAGGTACAGAACAAAGCGCCTTAGCAAGAGGAACTCAGCGCTACCACACTTGCTTCAATCGGAGTCTTCTACCACCACCAATCGAAGAAGATAAGCTTCGATGAACAGTAACTAGGGTATCGCGATAGAGTCAGATTACGGGAAATATTTTTAAGTGTTGGGGAAAATATCGCGTTCGAAGGGTCAAAGTCCTATATTTAACAACTTAAGTTCCCCAAATCTGATGAACCGTAACCACCGACAACATTGACTCAAAGCTGATACCCACTCAGATCTGAGAACACACCGGATCTGGACCATACGCTAAACTAGCGCGCTACTACCAAACGACGTCGCACCGAAGTCCACTATTCCACTGGACACGTCATCCCGCTAATACCAAATCTACTATCGCTAAACGGCACCGCATCACAACTCAGATCTGGATGAACAGCTCTCACACAAGTACTAACCACCGTTCACTAATACCCAAGACCGCGTCGCGCTGTCTTCCAGTCTAAAAACTCGAAACCGGTCCACACCAAACTCTCAAACCTAGGGATGGCAATTTCCCCCGTGGTTTTAGGCCCCGCGGGGAAAAACCGAATGGGGAGGTTTTGCGGGGGCTTTTTTACTTTTTGTTACGGTTTCGGGGATTTTGAAAATTCCCGATAGGAATTCGTGGCGGTTGTGGGGACACTATCCCCATCCCCGAACCCGCCCCGATAAAAATAATAATAATAATAATTTTAAATTAAGGAAAAATTAAAACAAGGACCGTTACCTTATTTGGGCAAAGCTTCCAAATTCTGCCCAAATTCCAATCCCTATTCCCTAATCCCTATTGAAGCAAGCGCAGTTCTTGAATCTCGCTTCTCCCATGAATCGGCTGCCTTGGATACTTATTCATCTTGCTATTGAAGCAAGAGCTGTTCTGGCCATCTTGCTTCTCCCATGAATTGGTTGCCTTGGATGCTTATTCATCTCCAGAACTCCCCATCATAGTTCTTCAACCAAAGAGTTAGTGTATGAGGCAACACTGTATTCCATGTTAGAGCTTTTTGGATTGTTTGTTGTTTTAGATTGCATAATAGGAGGAAGATTGATTTATTTAGTGCATAGACTGTTTGGTAATATTTTTGTCACAAATTTTCTTCCGAGAGGTTCTTGTTTTGTGGGTTTGGCTAATTGTTGTCTTATTGTATATCTTGATTGTTATCTAAATTTGAGTTATCTGTGGACAACTGGGATATGTTTAGCTTGTTCTTTATTGCTTGCTTTAGAGCATAGCTCTTCTATTACTTTCTGCAAACATGCAAGGTTCAGTGAAGATTTATTGCAAAACGTGTTCATTAGCTTAGTTTTTTAGATGGTGGATGTTGATATAGATGTTGTGTGGTGCTTTATAATTCTGCAAGCTCTCGTTTGTCATGTGTTGTCGTCATTGAATCTTTGGTCTTTTCTTGAAATTGCTTGTGTGTTGATCCTCAGTCACAAGAGCGTAGCTCTCATTTGTCATGTGCTTTATATGTCTGCAAGCTTTCATTTTTGTGTGTTGATCCTCAATTTGACTTTTATTTTCAATTTTAGGAGTTTACAAGAACAATGGCTACTTGATGGTTTCATGCAACGGTGGGCTCAATTTAAAACGGGGATGGGGATGGGTTCGGGGATACCCATCCCCAGGGGGTCGGGGATGGGGATTCCCCGATTGGTAAAATCGGGGATGGGGGTGGGGATGGAGGTGGGGATATAATTCGGAGGCGGGGATGGGGATGGTAGTCCCGGCCCATTGCCATCCCTACTCCAACCAAGCCGGATCACACAGCGCTAACAACTAACGCATCTCAAATCCGGTTTCTTCCAAACGACGGCGTTTCGCTACCCGCGCAGGACATCAACTAACGAACTTAAAATACATTGCAACAACCAAATTTCACCACTAGCTTCGATTACCATCAACCAACGCCAAATCCGAAGTTACCAACCAGCACTTCGCAACTCTCCAAGTCTGCCTACTACCCTATAGAACTCTACAACTGTCCAGAGCTATCCCAAACACAAATATACATGGAAACCTAATATGCTCATCCAGAATACCAGCTCAAAGCTGATCCATCCCAGATCTGCTCATGCCAAATCTGGTCTATACTAAACCCGATTAATTAACTCAATTAATCCAATAATATTTCGGGTCTCACAAAAGCAGCTCTGAGGAAACATGTACTCAATCAGATATGGCGGGTGATAAATTCAAGAAAATGAATTTTGTCAAAGCCAGTGTGATACATGACTTTTGTGAGTCGGTCAAGTACGATGATCAGTTCACTGGACAGCTAAATCATAAGGGCTAAAATGGTATTGGTTACATCAAGCCTGAGAACTGTAAGCCCAGCTGGCTAACAATGAGAACTGTTAGCCCAGCTGGCTAACAAATAGACTTGAGAAGGATAAGGCGAAAGCTGTACCTAAGTTGTCTATTCCGAACCAGAAAAGGTGTGGTTCAACGAAGGCTAAATGGATAAAGGTTCAGCCCAAGCGTGATCTTAATGGTCAAAGTACAAAACCAAAGCTCAACAGATCACACAAGAATTAAGCACGAACCCTTGTGGACTTCCATACTGGAAAAACTGTTAAGGTAATTCAAGTATGGGTCCCGAAACGGTAATCCTATCTGGACCCAAGTGAAATTGGGTATCCAAAATTTATTTTTGTGATTGTAGGATAACAGTTACACACCTTCGGACACTCAAACAAATGGTATCTGGATAGCGGGTGTGCGAGGCACATGACTGGCAATCCAAAGCTGTTATCAGATCTGACGCCACACAAAGGAGCCAAAATTGTTTTTGGTGACAATTCACACGGTAACACTGTGGATAAGGGTAAGCTTTCCAATGGTAACATTTCAATCTCTGATGTCCTTCTTTTTGAAAATCTGTGTTATAATCTTATTAGTATAAGTCAGCTGTGTGACAATGGTTACATAGTTATCTTTCAAAAGCACACGTGCACAGTTCAGAATCCAGATGGTCTGACAGTATTAGTAGGAAACAGATCGGGGAATACCTACAAAGTGAACTGGTCAGAGCATCTGGGATCTGAATGTTAGAGTAGATGCCCAACTAGCCAACTTGTGGCGTGTGGGTTTTATAGACTCTTGTACAAACAATCTTTATATATGATATTCGCATTTTCTTATATGGCATTCTTTACTTTCATTATGTGTGTAATGATTTACAATTGTGTTGAGTAAAGACCTAGAATGCACTAAAGCGTATGTTAGATGTGATAGTGGGTATGACGGCTATCATGAAACACATCTAATAGTCGCTGTGTATTCTGAACATGTTCCTAGTCGATTTGATAAGGCGAAAGCTGTACCTAAGTCGTCTATTCCGAACCAGAAAAGGTGTGGTTCAACGAAGGCTAAATGGATAAAGGTTCAGCCCAAGCGTGATCTGAATGGTCAAAGTACAAAACCAAAGCTCAACAGATCACACAAGAATTAAGCACGAACCCTTGTGGACATCCATACTGGAAAAACTGTTAAGGTAATTCAAGTATGGGTCCCGAAAGGGTAATCCTATCTGGACCCAAGTGAAATTGGGTATCCAAAATTTATTTTTGTGATTGTAGGATAACAGTTACACACCTTCGGACACTCAAACAAATGGTATCTGGATAGCGGGTATGCGAGGCACATGACTGGCAATCCAAAGCTGTTATCAGATCTGACGCCACACAAAGGAGCCAAAATTTTTTTTGGTGACAATTCACACGGTAACACTGTGGATAAGGGTAAGCTTTCCAATGGTAACATTTCAATCTCTGATGTCCTTCTTGTTGAAAATCTGTGTTATAATCTTATTAGTATAAGTCAGCTTTGTGACAATGGTTACATAGTTAACTTTCAAAAGCACACGTGCACAGTTCAGAATCCAGATGGTCTGACAGATTAGTAGGAAACAGATCGGGGAATACCTACAAAGTGAACAGGTCAGAGCCTCTTGGATCTGAACAGATTTTCCTTGCAGCTGACTGTTAAAGTAGATGCCCAACTAGCCAACTTGTGGCATGTGGGTTTTATTGACTCTTGTGTATAACGATCTTTATATATGATATACGCATTTCTTTATGGCATTCTTTAATTTCATTATGATTATAATGTTAACAATTGTGTTGGATAAAGACCTAGAATGCACCATAGTGTATGTTAGATGTGATAGTGGATGTGATGGCTATCATGAAACACATCTAATAGTCACTGTGTATTCTGAATTTGTTCCTAGGCGATTGGGCCGTCAAAATGAGAATAAGGCCGCCCGAGCTTGAGACTAGCATCTGCGATGTGAAGTACCATGTTTCATTGGTAGGGAACATTGTGATGTTCTGAGCATACAGATGGATAGTGACCTGGTGATCTATCGAACTACCCCCATTCGGACTTTCCAAGTGGTTACCATTTGTCGAGTGGATAAGTCCGAGGTCTTGGTTGTACTGATTAGTCCTCACTACTCGAAATGTCATTGAGACTCTACATGATAGGCGCCTCACTTTGACTCCTTTACCGACTCACTTGGGGTCATTAGGTGGCGGGATTGGGTGAGGTCCCGATGCATGTAGGAGTCGATGCTTCGTTGTCGAGGATTCACCGCTCGCTCTCATGCGTGGATATCCTATGCTATCTTAGGAGATAATAGTGTATAAATCTCTGGCCAGAGTACTGGATGTGTTTTAGGTAAATGGGTTTACCTAGTTACACTCGCGATGTCACTATTTGATCTCCAAGATGTATGCATAGTTATCGGATCT
>KQ992545.1:655129-682563 GCA_001598015.1 Dorcoceras hygrometricum | reverse complement strand
GCCTAGGTCTCACCAAAGATCCAAACACATACTGAGGAAATACCACATAATCCGGGATATTGTGGCTAGAGGTGACATAGCAGTTGAGAGAGTCGCCTCTGCGGACAACGTTGCTGATCCACTTACGAAGCCCTTGCCTGGACCGTTGTTTGAAAAACATCGCGAAACAATGGGACTACTTCTGATGAGTAGTTGGCTTTAGGGCAAGTGGGAGATTGTTAGAGTAGATGCCCAACTAGCCAACTTGTGGCGTGTGGGTTTTATAGACTCTTGTACAAACAGTCTTTATATATGATATTCGCATTTTCTTATATGGCATTCTTTACTTTCATTATGTGTGTAATGATTTACAATTGTGTTGAGTAAAGACCTAGAATACACTAAAGCGTATGTTAGATGTGATAGTGGGTATGACGGCTATCATGAAACACATCTAATAGTCGCTGTGTATTCTGAACGTGTTCCTAGTCGATTGGGCCGTCAAAATGAGGATAAGGCCGCCCGAGTTCGAGACTAGTATCTGCGATGCGAAGTACCATGTTTCATTGGTAGGGAACATTGTGATGTTCTGAGCATGCAGATTGATAGTGACCTGGTGATCTATCGAACTACCCTCCTTCGGACTTTCCAAGTGGTTATCATTTGTCGAGTGGAAAAGTCCGAGGTCTTGGTTGTACCGATTAGTCCTCACGACTCGAAACGTAATTGAGACTCTACATGATAGGCGTCTCACTTTGACCCGTTTGCCGACTCATTTGGGGTCACCAGGCGTCGGGATTGGGTGAGACCCCGATGCATGTAGGAGTCGATGCATCGTTGTCGAGGATTCACCGCTCGCAGACATGCGTGGATATCCTATGCTATCTGAGGGGATAATAGTGTATAAATCTCTGGCCAGAGTACTAGAAGTGTTTTAGGTAAATTTGTTTACCTAGTTACACTCACGATGTCACTATTTGATCTCCAAGATGTATGCATAGCTATCGGATCTCTAGCGACTCTCGATTTACCAATGGTCGTTGATCTGATCGGGATATATGGATTGAAAGGACCGTACTGTACGCTAACCACGACCGACTGGTTCTTGCAGGCACTATCAGTGATACCTAGGGGATCATGGGGCGATGTTGCTAGACGCTTTACCATGATCCGTTGAGCAGGTCCGGAATTGTGATTCCGGAGCCACAATGGTTGTGGGCCCACGGCTAGCTGTATCCCTGAACCATTGAGGGTCACACAAGTACTAGATTCGAGATTCCCACACGGATACTCAGCTCAATGTGTTGAGCACGAGAAGAGGATTTCGGGAAGTGCGACTTCCTAAAAGTCAACAGGGGTCAAACCGGGATTTGACGCTGTTGAGGGGCAAAACGGTCATTTTGCAATTTAGGGTTAGATGATCTGAAAAATTGTTTTTCACATCATAACATTCAGTTTTGGAAACTGAGTCGATCGGTCCGATCTGATCGGTGATCGGAGTTACGATGAAGTCGTAGCAATGGATATCGTCATTTGGACCCGGGCCCGATGGGCCGGTCCAAGTCCATTGTTAAGTCTATTTAATTATGATTATTAGACTTGATTAACACAAGTAACTCATAACTCTCATCTCTCAAAAACCCTAAAGCTAGCCGCCCCTCCCTCCCTCTCTCTCACGTCGCCGCCGATCGTCGCCGGAAAATTGTTTCCGGCCAGTTCGACGAGGAGAATCCGTTCGTGCTGATCTCGTCAGCGCTTCTAGTGCAGCCTGACGAAGGAGTCTCGGATCTGGTCGTGGACCGGATTGGCGTAAACTACCGAGAAGAGCCGGATTATTGTAATCACGGTTGGAGCCAGGCACAAGTGCCAGCAAGGTAATCCGCTTAAACATCCTATGAATGTCGTAGTATGTTATTTGTTTTTCGTATTGATCGCCTCCCGGCACCTGTTTCTTGTTCTTCCGCTGCCTAGCCGGGGGGCGGATCCGGATCCCCAACAGATGTCTTCCATGTTCCCATGTTGAGGAAGTATGAGCCAGATCCGTCGCATGTGCTTAGAACTGACGAGGTTGAGCTAGATCAGACATTGAGTTATCAGGAGTATTCCTTGCAGATCCTTGGCAGAAAAGAGAAACAGTTGAGGAACAAGACCATTCCGTTGGTAATGGTGCAGTGGAGCAAACATGGTAGGAAAGAAGCTACTTGGGAGCTGGAAGAAAAGATGCAGCGCGAGTGGCCGCATCTGTTTGAGTAGCTGTTGAGCTAGAATTCCAGTAGTTTGTAGCTTTTGCTTGTATTTATTCCCTAGTTGTTGTTGATTGTTTGCTCAGTTATGTTGAACTCTTGGCCTTGTGTTAGGCGAGTTTAAGTTTTTGGTTTCTGTTGCCGTGTTGTTCAGGAATTGTTGTGTTTGATTTCGAGGACGAAATCCTTTTTAGTGGGGGAGAAATGTGAGACCTGAATTTGATAAGAGATTAATTGTTAATTGATTGGTGTTGGTTGTATTTTGGGGTCAGATTTCACATTTTGAGCAATTCTGGAAGTTTTTGTAATTTTGGGTTTTTGAGGTGAAATCTGGTCGGTGGTGAAAACTAGTCGCAACGTTTATGTGGTATCGCGAGATTTTGATACGCCGTCGTTTAGGCGAAGTCTGGTACCAACTGCGAGGAGTTTGTTGCATCTGGTTGAACAGCCGAGAGCAAATGTCAACGCAGGTCAGCGCTCCTGTAGCTTGCATCTGCTAGTGCACGAGAGTTAGCGTCTGGATGACGTAGGATGTGCGACGTCGTTTTGGTTAGCGCTAAGGAATCCAGTCGTTGGGTTAGCGACCAGCTGCTGGGTCTGTGCGACGTCGTTTATATAAGTGGAACGCAGCGTTTTGATGCGACGTCTGGTACCAGTTTTGGTTTGTGAAGCATCCAGTCGTTGGGTTGTCCAGCTTTTGGGTTTGAGGACCAGTCGCAAGTATCGAGTGACTTGTCACCTTGCGACGTCGTTTTGAGTTGTTGGGATTTATTAGTTATGGGATTCAGCAGTTGTTGGTTGTTGTTGCAACTGCTGGTTTTGTCGGTGGATGTATTAATTAGATTCCAATCGTTGCGAGATATATAAATAGGAGGACTTGGTCTTCGATTTGAGATACCAGTTCCCATACTTAGCGAAATATTCTCCCGATTGTCGTCTTCGCTTCGAACCCTAGGTTACTGTTCATCGTGAGTTTCTCCGGCGAATTCCTATCGTTTCTGGCCACCGTTTGGTACGTTTGAGGTAGCGTTGGACTCCTCTTGAGAAGCTCTTTCTTTCCATCCCACTCTTGGAGGCTGTGGTGAGCAGGAGCGAGATCGCGGAGCTGCTATCTTCGGCAGTGTGTTTGTAAGCGCAGGTAGCCTTTCGGTTTTAGCTTTGAGATCTTGTCCCTAGCCTTGAATTAAGCTTCCTGATAAGTTGTATTAGTGGGATTAGCCGCTTGTTGAGCGTGTGACTCCCAGCAGTGCTTTTTGTGTATTAGTGTCCCTGTGATTTATGCCCTGTGTGCTTCGACAGGTTGAATCCAGATTTCTCGGGACCCTTGTTTGCAGTATTTGTTTCATAGAAGTATAAGGTACGGATTTGGAGCTTGTAGATCAGCAAGTTTATGGCTTGGATGATTTCTGGTTGCTGGTTTATGGGATGACCGTGCCTAGTTGATGTCCGGATTGAGGACTGTGTATTCTTATTGTGTTTAACTGCTGTATTGCATATGTTTATATGCTTGTGTTCCAGCATGTTGCATGCACGCATGGCATTTCATTCCAGTTGTTGCAGCCATTGCCTTGTTTCGTTGTTTTTGCTCTGTTCTTAGCAGGATGCGAGGGCGAGCGGTGATTCCGCACTCTCATCTCCCTGCTGGGATTTGTTAGCCCCTATGCGCCGAGTGGCTAACTACCACAGTTCATCGGTTGGGCAACGGCAGGTTGAGCGATTGGTGCATCTGGTCTTGGTGGGCGAGTAGGGGTGAGTGGGTAGCTACCACATGTCCTACACTCACCGTGGCCACACTGATTCTATTGCCGATTTCGTTGAGCTATGCATTGCGTTCTTTGGCACCTTTCCTTGGTTGTATCCTTCGGCTGTTGTCCCGCATCTCATGCATAGCATCTGCATTTTATTCATGCTGTTTACTGCTGTTTTATAGTTGCTCTCCGTACTGGGGTTTGACCCCATGTCCCTCTGGGGCTTGGTTTATTTTCCTTGTTGTGTTGTTTTTAGGGAACCCAAGGTTTTATAGTTGGTCATGGGTTTAACCCAGCTGGAGGTGCCCCAGGAGATGGTTAGAATGTCCCAGTTATGTATATTATTTATATGCACTGGTATCACCTTTTGGGTGGGATGTCCCGGGTGATGCTTAGGCTATTGTAACTGGCTGTGAGCCAGGGGCTGCCTTTTCTGTGCTGTTTGATTATTTGTTGTAACTGTTAGAGTAGATGCCCAACTAGCCAACTTGTGGCGTGTAGGTTTATAGACTCTGGTATATGACAGTCTTTATATATGATATTCGCATTTGTTTACGGCATTCTTTATCTTCATTATGTTTATATAATGTTAACAATTGTGTTGGATAAAGACCTAGAATGCACCATAGTGTATGTTAGATGTGGTAGTGGGTATGACGGCTATCATGAAACACATCTAATAGTCACTGTGTATTATGAATTAGTTCATAGTCGATTGGGCCGTCAAAATGAGGATAAGGCCGCCCGAGCTTGAGACTAGTATCTGCGATGCGAAGTACCATGTTTCATTGGTAGGGAACATTGTGATGTTCTGAGCATGCAGATAGATAGTGACCTGGTGATCTATCGAACTACCCTCGTTCGGACTTTCCAAGTGGTTACCATTTGTCGAGTGGAAAAGTCCGAGGTCTTGGTTGTACTGATTAGTCCTCACGACTCGAAACGTCATTGAGACTCTACATGATAGGCGTCTCACTTTGACCCATTTGCCGACTCACTTGGGGTCATTAGGCGGCGGGGTTGGGTGAGACCCCGATGCATGTAGGAGTCGATGCTTCGTTGTCGAGGATTCACCGCTCGCTTACACGCGTGGATATCCTATGCTATCTGAGGGGATAATAGTGTATAAATCTCTGGCCAGATCCGGATCACGCCTCCCGACGAGGCAGCGGAATAACAAAATTTGGGCCGGGAGACGATCAATACAATTCATACACATGCAAACTATTAACCATTCATAGGGTGTTTTGTTGATTACCTTGCTGGCAACTCGTGCCTGGCTCCGACCAGTTTCGCGAGGAAACCGGCACTTCACGGTAGGCGGCGGTAGATTACGTCAATCAGGTCCACGACCGGAAGGGAGACTCCTTCGTCAGCCTGCACTAGAAGGCCTGACGAGATCAGCACGGACGGATTCTCCTCGTCAAGTTTGCCGGAACAAATTCCGGCGAAGCAAGGCGGCGGCGGCGGCGGAGCAAGGCGGCGGCGGCGGTGGCTTTTGAGGAGAGGAGGGAGGCGGCCGTATGTGAGCTCTAGGGTTAGGGTTGTGTAATCTAGTTGTAATAATAAGTTATGAAGCCCTAGTCTACCTTAAGTAGATTAGTGATAGACTTGGACCGGCCCATCGGGCCCGGGTCCAACGGATGAACATTCGGTTCATCCCCATCACCGTGACTTCATCATAATTCCGATCGCCGATCAGATTGGACATTTTATCGACAAAATACGATTTTATTATAAAATACGATTTTATGATTAAAATATGATTTTGCGATAAATAATTTTATTATTTAATTTATGCATATTAATTAGATTGATTGCATGATTGGGATGATCGAGAGCCATGCCCCAATGTGTTAGGTGTATGCTTTAGGTTTTGCGATTTCGGTTGTATTTAATATCATTGATTATCATATTTAAAGTGGGTCTGTTTGTGGCCCGTTCCCTCCTCTTAAAATATATCCCTTATGTGTCATAAAAATTTATTGTAATTACTAGACTTAGTGGGAGGACTTTTGAAGATGGTGGACCCGATGACGATCAAAGATATTGAAGACCGAAGATCTTTAAAACCGGAAGCAACTGTAATAGGATTGCATTGCATATTGCATTTCACTAGGATTGGACCCAGGTGCGTGATTGGCAACCACGGACCGCATAGCTCTCGCGATTGATCATCCCAATGTTTATATATGTGATATATAGTTAGTTGAATCCGCATGTTTTAAATATGATTTAAAATATATTGCATGAGACCAAACTTTTCGAAAATAAAATCCCTCGTTTTAAATATGATTTAAAACTAATATCAAGATTAAAAGTTTATTCGATAAGCTAAAGGGAATTTAAATTTGTTTAAATTATCCCTACCTTCCATCAACAATGGGTGTACGCCGATGCTACCCGTATACATGGCCCGGCTCATATTATTGAGGGGGTCATGTATGCCGGAAAGCTGTCCATGCCATTGACAATTGTTGTGAGTCGGATGGAACTCCCTTTAACGTCTCATATTATTGGGGACGTTAAGGGGACCGTCCTTCACGACTCAACATTGATGGGTCATCTTGACACGTGATAGTAAACGGCGTCATATTATTGGGCCCTTACTGGACGTGAGGTGAATACATGGAGGTTGCATTGATTGCAATCGGAAACTACCTTTTGGGGGTCGTGGTTTGCTGATATTATTCGGGACCATGATCGCTTGATGGGGCTCCGTGTATCCACTAAAGAAACTTGCTTTCTCGATTTCATTAGAGGGTGGTGAAATCGTTAAAATAGTGGGAGGGTAATTCATAAAACTTAACGACCTTGTTTTATGACTTAGCGATTATTTTATATATAGTTAGTGATGATTGTCTGTTTTCTTTTCAGTATAACTGCATTTATAATGTATTCGATCAAAAACCCACTCGCTGCTATACTGGATAGCAACAAGTTCACCGGTCTGAACTACCAATACTGGCTTCGAAACCTCAACATTGCGTTGGCTTCGGAGAAACTTCTTTATACGATAGAGAAGAGCCCTCCGAAGGTAGCCCCTGCCGATATCAGCCCTGAGGAGCTGGTTATGCTTAAACAATGGTGGGACGACGAGCTTAAGACTCGATGCTATGTGATGGCGTCGATGTCCAACGAAATGCAACGGCGCTTTGAGAAGACAAATTATGCTGCTGACATACTTTTTCATCTCAAAGAACTGTATGGGGAGAACTCTCGACATGAGAGGTTCACGGCTGTCAAGGAGCTTATGACGAGCCGCATGCGTGATGGGACTTCGGTCCACGAGCATGGGGTTCGTATGATTGGGCTCGTTGAAAAGCTGTCGGGCCTTGATATCACACTTCCACACAAGCTGTCTGTGGATGTGCTTCTCCTCTCACTGCCTGCTGCATTCGACCCCTTTGTGGTCAACTTCAACATGAACAAGCTGGCAGCCACCCTTGAAGAGGTGGTTAACATGCTTGTAGTGTTCGAAGGAACCATAAAGAAGGACAAGCCCGTCCTCCTCATGGGCTCTTCTTCCTCTGCGAAGAAGGGGCCTAGACACAAGGGTAAGAAGCGTTCTGCCCCTGCGAAGGAGGAAAATCCCACTAAGAAGCCAAAGGCAAAGGCTTCCAAGCCGAACAAGTCTGAGGATGTTTGCCACCACTGCCACAATCCTGGGCATTGGAGGAGGAACTGCAAGGAGTACCTCGAGCAGTTGCGAACTACGAAAGGTATGTTCTATATAGAAATAAATATGTCTCTTAATTCGACTTCTTGGGTACTTGATACCGGATGTGGATCTCATATCTGCAATGATTTGCAGGTGATGAAAAGAAGCCGACGTCTTAGAGAGGGTGAGACCCACTTGAGGCTTGGCAATGGAGCAAGAGTTGCTGCAATAGCTATAGGAGATGTTTATTTATTTCTGTCTTCTGATTTTAAGTTGTTATTGAGAAACGTTTTGTTTGTTACCGAATTAATAAAGAACATTATTTCTGTTTGTATGCTTGATAGTGATGGATATTCTTGTATGTTTGCTAATTCGATTTGCAATATTTACAAGAATGAATGTTTGATTGGAATCGGGGAACGCGAAAACGATTTGTACACCTTAAAATTAAAAGACGTTCCAACTCGCGATGTCGAAACACATACAACAACGATTAAAAGGAAACACGATAGCTTAAACCCAGCACAACTTTGGCACGCTAGACTAGGTCATGTTTCTCTAACTAGGATGAACAAGTTGTTAGGAGTGACATGTTTGATCTGTCAGACATTAACTCCCTGTCGACTTGTGAGTCTTGTCTTATGGGAAAGATGACTAAGCAA
Organism: Dorcoceras hygrometricum; assembly: GCA_001598015.1. Taxonomy (NCBI): domain Eukaryota; kingdom Viridiplantae; phylum Streptophyta; class Magnoliopsida; order Lamiales; family Gesneriaceae; genus Dorcoceras; species Dorcoceras hygrometricum. The sequence goes on along the minus strand of KQ992545.1, from coordinate 674,270 downwards.
CCCTTCAAGGGCAAGGGTGAGCGTGCTCAAGGCCTATTGGATTTGATCCATACTGATGTGTGCGGCCCATTTAGTAATGGTACTAAGTACGGTCACACATACTTCATCACCTTTACCGATGATTGCTCTAGGTATGGGTACTTGTACTTAATGAAGCATAAGTCTGAATCCTTTGAAAGGTTCAAAGAATTCAAGGCTGAAGTAGAAAATCAATTAGACAAAAGTATTAAAGCACTTAGATCCGATCGAGGTGGTGAATACTTGAGTGCTGAATTTCAAGACTATCTAAAAGAGAATGGGATTCTCGCACAGTGGACCCCTCCGGCCACACCACAGCACAATGGTGTAGCGGAGCGTCGTAATCGGACCTTGTTGGACATGGTTCGATCTATGATGAGCTTCACTGAAGTTCCTACCTCGTTTTGGGGCTATGCACTCGAAACGGTGGTAATGTTGTTGAACAATGTCCACACCAAGGCAGTGGATAAGACTCCATATGAGATATGGATGGGCAAACCACCCAAGTACTCAATTATGAGGATTTGGGGATGTCCTGCTTACGTAAACCAGACAGTGGGAGATAAGCTGGATACGAGATCCATCTTATGCTACTTCATTGGGTATCCAAAGAATTCCATTGGATACTACTTCTACTATCCAAGTGAAACAAAAGTGTTTATTTCTAGAAATTCCACCTTTATGGAAAGGGAATTTCTACTTGATAGAAATGACAGAATAGTAGAACTCGAAGAGGTTCGAGAACCAACTGAAGTACCAGGTGAATCTCCTGCACCTCCAGAGCCAATACCAGAAATGGTCCCACCTAGGAGATCCGAAAGGGTTCCTAGGGCTCCTGAGAGATATGGTTTTCTCCTTGAAGATGATCAAAGTGATCAAGTTGTTGGATCTGATCCAAGAACTTTCAAGGAGGCAATTTCGATGCTGATTCTAATTTGTGGCTTGAAGCAATGCAGTTTGAGTTTGACTCAATGCATGCGAACCAAGTTTGGACTCTTGTTAACCCTCCCGAAGGAATTGTTCCTATTGGGTGCAAATGGGTATACAAGAGGAAACATTGGCCTGATGGTAAGGTAATGACCTACAAGGCATGACTGGTCGCGAAAGGTTACACTCAAAGGCAAGGTGTTGACTATGATGAAACCTTCTCGCCAGTCGCAATGTTCAAGTCAATTACAATCTTACAAGCCATAGCCGCATGGTACGACTATGAGATATGGCAAATGGATGTTAAAACTACGTTCCTTAATAGAAACATTAAGGAAGAGATCTACATGACGCAGCCTGAGGGTTTCACATCTGTTGGAAGCGAGCATAAGGTATGTAAGTTTCAGAGATCGATCTACGGTCTCAAACAAGCATCGAGGAGTTGGAACCTGAGATTCGATGAAACAATTAAGGAATTCGGTTTCATCAAGAATTCCGAGGAGCCATGTGTATATAATAAGGTAGTTAAAAGCGCTGTGACATTCCTCGTACTTTATGTTGATGACATTCTACTCATTGAGAATGATGTAGGAATGCTGCAATCAACTAAAGTCTGGTTGTCTAGTAGATTTTCGATGAATGACATGGGTGAAGCATCCTATATTCTTGGAATACAGATCTATCGGGATAGATCTAAATGGATGCTCGGACTCACCCAAGCCACCTACATCGATACCATACTTAAGAGGTTCTCTATGGAAGAGTCCAAGAGAGGACACCTACCTATGTGCCACGGGGTCACTCTATCTAAGTCTATGTGTCCAAAGACTGATGAGGAGATAGAGAGTATGGCACGTGTACCATATGCCTCGGAAATAGGTAGTATTATGTATGGCATGATCTCAACTAGACCGGACGTCGCATATGCTCTGAGTGTCACGAGCCGCTACCAGGACAACCCCGATCAATTGCATTGGAAGGCTGTGAAGGATATTCTTAAGTACTTTCGAAGGACTAAGAATATGTTCATGGTCTACGGGGATGGTACTGAAACTGGAAGGCTACACTGATTCTAGCTTCCAGTGTGACGTGGATGATTCGAAATCAACCTCTGGCTTTGTATTCATGCTCAATGGTGGTTGCTGTCTCTTGGAAGAGTTCCAAGCAAGACACCATCGCGGATTCAACCACTGAGGCTGAGTACATTGCAGCATCAGCTGCTGCTAAGGAGGACGTTTGGATAAGGAATTTCGTTCAAGAGTTGGGCGTCATTCCTAATGGAGTTGGTCCAGTCTCGGTGTACTGCGACAACACGGGTGCCGTTGCGCAAGCAAAGGAGCCTAGGTCTCACCAAAGATCCAAACATATACTGAGGAAATACCACATAATCCGGGATATTGTGGCTAGAGGTGACATAGCAGTTGAGAGAGTCGCCTCTGCGGACAACGTTGCTGATCCACTTATGAAGCCCTTGCCAGGATCGTTGTTTGAAAAACATCGTGAAACAATGGGACTGTGTCTGATGAGTAGTTGGCTTTAGGGCAAGTGGGAGATTGTTAGAGTAGATGCCCAACTATCCGACTTGTGGCGTGTGGGTTTATAGACTCTTGTATATTACAGTCTTTATATATGATATTCGCATTTGTTTACGGCATTATTTATCTTCATTATGTTTATATAATGTTAACAATTGTGTTGGATAAAAACCTAGAATGCACCATAGTGTATGTTAGATGTGGTAGTGGGTATGACGGCTATCATGAAACACATCTAATAGTCACTGTGTATTCTGAATTAGTTCCTACTCGATTGGGCCGTCAAAATGAGGATAAGGCCGCCCGAGCTTGAGACTAGTATCTACGATGCGAAGTACCATGTTTCTTTGGTAGGGAGCATTGTGATGTTCTGAGCATGCAGATAGATAGTGACCTGGTGATCTATCGAACTACCCTCGTTCGGACTTTCCAAGTGGTTACCATTTGTCGAGTGGAAATGTCCGAGGTCTTGGTGTTACCGATTAGTCCTCACGACTCGAAACGTCATTGAGACTCTACATGATAGGCATCTCACTTTGACCCGTTTGCCGACCCACTTGGGGTCATTAGGCGGTGGGGTTGGGTGAGACCCCGATGCATGTAGGAGTCGATGCTTCGTTGTCGAGGATTCACCGCTCGCTTACACTCGTGGATATCCTATGCTATCTGAGGGGATAATAGTGTATAAATCAAGAAATAGACAGAAGAATTTCTGTGCAACAAAGTCTGGAAGTGCAAAAATCGAAGAAGGATGAAAAGGAAGAAAATCTGATGAACAAAAGAAAACCTGTTCGGTGAAGTCTGGTTCAATTAAATTAAGAAGAAGTCTGCGAAGAGAACAAGTTCTGGAAGATGATGTATCAGCTAAATAAGTTCAACCAGTTGAAGCAAAAGACAATTTGTGCAGCAGGAAGTTGAACCATATATGAAGAGAAGTCTGGTTCAATTAAAGAGAAGAGAAAGTTGAAAGTAGAAATATCAGACGCATAGCCAAGTTATAAACCAGATGCAAAGTTGAAAGAAGAAATCTCCAGTCGACTGGAATACCAGGCGCTAAGGAGAAGAAGAAAACAAAATCAGTCGACTGGATTGAAGAAGTTGCACAGGCAGAGAATTAAATCAGTTGCTACAATAATTGATCCAGTCGGTGCAATGAAAGAATAAACCAGACGCAAACTGAAGAAAGTTAAACCAGTCGACTGGAAGTTAATTGAAGCATTAGAACCAGTCGACTGGAATGAACAAGGAATTAAATCCAGACATTGCAAAGGAAATGGAAACAGACGCAAATAAAGAAAACAGAACCAGTCGACTGAAAGTTACTCAAACCAGATGAAAGAATTTTATTCCAGTCGTTGAAGATCGAACCAGATGCTGTTTAAGATAAGCGAAGCAAAATAGAGAATCAGCAGGTGAAGCTATGATGAATTCAGCAGAGCATATCAGCAGGTGAAGTAATGTTGAATTCAGCAGAGCATATCAGCAGGTGAAGCTATGATGAATTCAGCAGAGCATATCAGCAGGTGAAGCTATGATGAATTCAGCAGAGCATATCAGCAGGTGAAGCTATGATGAATTCAGCAGAGCATATCAGCAGGTGAAGCTATGATGAATTCAGCAGAGCATATCAGCAGGTGAAGTAATGTTGAATTCAGCAGAGTGACGAATTATCAAAGTGAATGTCAACTGCTGAGCTAATTTCAAATGGAGAAAGCGACAGTAGCCTGCAAAAGAAAAGGACGCAAGTACTGTTCTTGTGTCGGTACTTTACAGAGGAGCGTTGCACTAAAGTGGAAAGAAGACAAGATAGCCTTCTGGAGCGCTGAAGAGTTTTGGAAGCTTTCCAACGGGAAGAATTTTACAGAGGCTATATATTCGAGGCAACGCCAATTGAAGAATTGTCTGTCGTTCGTCCAGTTGAGAGACGCAGTTGGTGCTACTACATACTGTGGTCGAATTACATTGAATATACAGTGCACCAACAGAGGGAAAAGAAAAGAAGATGAAGCAATTGACAATCATTCTAGAGAGGAGCTTATTGTGTCGATTGCTAAGTCTAGATTAGCTTGTATTAGAGCACGTCCCTCGTGTGTGAGAAAAACAGAGAGTTGAGCGTTCATTGTATCAATCTCACACACCCGGATTCATTCACATCTATGTGTGAATGAATCTCGAAATATGTTCACAGTTCCAGAAACAAACTCTCGACTCAATCTTTTACTTACGTGCATTTATTTCTGTATTATTGTTCACTGTTCTATCGGTTTGATTCCGCACAAACTTGTTAACCGAGAAAACAGAAGTGACCGAGAGCCACACAAATCTGGTAAAACAGATTTGTGTTTAGCGTGACTTGCTAAAACAGATTTGAAGTATTTCGAAAATAAAAAGTTGAAGGAGTTCATTCAACCCCCCCCTTCTGAACTCCTATTTGCTTAGTGATCCTATTTCCGGGGACCATCACTCTGTCTGCTCTGATAGTCGTTCTAAATCTTGTCTATGCTAAAAAAATTTTAAAGCTTTCAAAGCTCATTTTATATGGATAGTGGGAGGAATGTCTATTGAATTGCAGAGCAGTTTCTAGAAAGGAAAGTGCAGCAATATCTGTTCCGACGAGCTGATCTGTGGATGCCAAGATCTCTAGGATTGGCAAGGCTATATCCTAGAGAAAAATGGAAGAGATTCTGTGAATTGAATCTTATATTGCTCCTCTGATTTAAATAAATGAGAACATTTGAGTAGCATAGATTCTGTCTTCAAAATCTCATGCACTTGCTTTTACAAAATGTCGTCCCTAGAAAAATGCTTTCATTATCAAAATAAAATAACACCATGCTCTGTTTAGGGGGAGTTTTGTTTAAAACATTAAGGGGTAGACTTTATTTCGAAACCTTTTTGATTCCCAAAAAAAGGGGGAGAAATATTTTTGAACCTAAACATACCTGCATATGTTTATTCAAATTTTGTGTAAAAGGGGGAGATTGTTGGAACTGTTTATATAGATCAGAATCTAAGTTTTGATTCACACATGATCTGCTATTATTGTACTAATGCTCTATGTGAAATGCGCAGCTTACTTAGTCTGGAGTAGACATGAAGATATCCAAACTGGAACAGTAAGGGGACGCCAGAGCAAGACTGGTCGAAGATATATAACTGGAACAGTAACGGGAAGCCAAAGCTGGTACAGTAGTTTACTTCCAGAATGCAGGGAACACCAATCATGCACGGAACACCAAGCTGGTTCACCAGCCTGTAGCAGGAGCAGCACGAAGATCAAGCGCAGAGTAATAAGAAGAGCAGTGTTCAAGAGCAGATCAAGGAAGGAGGGACTCTATCGAGAAAATTACGAAGAGTCATAAAATGGGGAAGAAATTTGCTAGATAGAGGAACTCAAAGCTCTAAAGATGATGAAGATCAACTCAAGATCAGATGACAAGAGCAAATCAGAAAAGTTGCCCAAGAGCATTTGTAGAGGAGAAGAAAAGAGCGTTGAACAGCTCGATGAAGCAACCAACTCGAACAAGACCATCTCAGTGCAGACAAGAATGAAGAACAAGCTGGCAAGCTGGTTAAGGTCAAACCAGCTCAGATAAGAATGACAGATGCTATCAAATATACAAGCAAAGCGATTTGAATACAATGCTATACGAAAAATACTATTCAGTATTCAAATCGACTTGCTTGTATTGTCTTATCAAATTACAGTGTTCACGAGCTTAAAGTGAAGAAAAGCCCGCGACGCATTTATGGATAAAGGACGCAAAGTACAACAGTGTCAGAAGACTTTCAACGTCTACATATTTGTGTCCAACGGATTAATCTCCACGTCAGGCTATAAATAACAAGAGTAGAGCACAAGAAGAAGGCGATGCGCGAATAGAAAGAGAGAGTGAGGCGCACAAAACGAAAATAAGAGCACAAGAAGCTCGAAGTGTTGTGCGAACCAAAATATAAACACAGAAGAACGCGCAACACAAGCTCTTGGAAGACATTGGTGAAACCAGCTCAGATATGAACACTTCCCAGTGTGTGAGATTTCATCTTCGAGAGATTGAACGTACACTGTAAATCTCAAACACGATTCACTCATATATTAGAGAGTTGAGAGAAACAGAAAAATGAGTGAATCAAAATCAAAACTCTACATTGTAGTCTTTGGATAAAAACATTAAACATGTCAAGTTGTATTTCGCACTGAGACATTAAATAAGTGTGTGGAGCCTTTTTCACTGAGGTATAAAAAAAGTGAAGTTAGACACACAGCTTGAGGGCTTAGTGTGCAGTAGTGTGGCTAGGAGTTCTTGCGGCTGCTGGTCGTAGGAGTGGGTTGCAGTGAAGGGTCGCTGTAATCAAAGCCTTCTAGTGGATCATTCCCGATTGCAGAAGAACGGGAGATGTAGGATATTGAGCTTCGAACTTCCATAAACAATTGCAACGTATTTCTTTACTGATTTCTGTATTTACATTCACGCATTGCATATTTGTTTACAACGCATAAAACTGTTTAAAGGCATTCCAACATAAGATTTCAGTTTGAGTTATTTCCGCATGATTTTGATTCATTACTCAATCTGTATCTCGGTGCACAAATATTTAAGAACACTAAGCTATTGAAGCTCAAGATTTAAGGAACCAGGTCGTTTGTGTTAAACCTGTGAGGATTGAGAATTTGGTTTAGTGATTAATTGTTTGGATTTGGAATTAATCACGTGTGTTTGGAGGAAATTGCGAAAGGATTGAAGTTTCTGCTGATTTTCGAAAGCTGTATCGTTAGTTTAAGAAATGAGAATTTTCGATTTTTGAGGAAGTCAACGCTGGTCAACGGTACTGTAGCTCGTGCTAGTGAATTGTTGAATCAGCAGAGATGACGTCAGCATGACGCATGAAGATCTGCTGGTTTTAGTTCGAGTTGAAGTTGCTGCTGGTAGATTTTGCGTTTAGCGCGAGATTGTGCGAGGAAGCGACACGTGTTAGTCAATGTTTTAAGAACTGACGAAGTTGAGCTGGATTCTGCCTTGAGTTATGTCGAATATCCGGTGCAGATTTTGGATAGGAAGGAGAAGCAGCTGAGAAACAAGATAATTCCGTTGGTGATGGTCCAATGGAGCAAGCATGGCCGAGAAGAAGCAACCTGGGAAGTTGAAGAGAAGATGAGGCAGGAATGGCCTCACCTGTTTGGCCACTGAGATTGCATAATTTCCAGGTAAACCTTTGTGCTGTTTCGAATTTTTGGTGCTGATTTGCATGTTGATGTGTTCTTCCCTGTGTCTGCCTTTGATTTCGAGGACGAAATCTCTTAAGTTGAGGAGAATGTGAGGATTGAGAATTTGGTTTAGTGATTAATTGTTTGGATTTGGAATTAATCACGTGTGTTTGGAGGAAATTGCGAAAGGATTGAAGTTTCTGCTGATTTTCGAAAGCTGTATCGTTAGTTTAAGAAATGAGAATTTTCGATTTTTGAGGAAGTCAACGCTGGTCAACGGTACTGTAGCTCGTGCTGGTGAATTGTTGAATCAGCAGAGATGACGTCAGCATGACGCATGAAGATCTGCTGGTTTTAGTTCGAGTTGAAGTTGCTGCTGGTAGATTTTGCGTTTAGCGCGAGATTGTGCGAGGAAGCGACACGTGTTAGTCAACGTTTTGGAATGTTGACTATTAATTTCAGCAGATGCGTTTGTGAAGAGAGATCAGCAGATGGTTTGAGAGCTGCCGATAGATATGATGACGTAGGCGTGACGTATTACTTGCTGCTGATCAGCAGACGCGCAAATGCTAGTGTTGAGAAGCGGCGTCGTTTGAGTTAGTGGAAACGCTGCGTTTTGAGCTTTTAGTTGAGAGTTCAGCAGATGCGCAATTTCAAAGGCGTCGAGATGCGTCGTCTTTTTGAGAACTTCGCGCGATCAGCAGATGGTTTGTTTTGCTTGCGAGAGTTGTTGTCTGCTGATATTTGCTGCGGCGTCGTTTTGGTAAGTTAGAACGGTGTCGTTTTGCAGGGTTGCGCGCGATTGTTTATTTGATAGTTGCTGCTGAATTTAATGAAAAGGAAAAGAGGGTTGCTGCTGATTGCCTCCTGCTGATTTCTTTGATTGATTTGTATGAATCAGCAGGTGAGGTTTGAAGAGGTATATATAGAAGTGTTGATCGACACTTAGATTATTTTGAGCCAGTTATCTCTTATCTCTTCTCCTTCAAACCCTCGACGAGTTACTGTTCACCATCTTCTTCTATCGCCGTTTCCTGTCGATTCCAGCCTCTGTTTTTGAAGATCTTAGTGGCGCTGGATTCCCCTTGCTTCGCTCCTTAGTTTGCTACCCGTTTTGAACCCTGAATCAGTGCTGGAGGAGGAACGCGAAGTGCCTGGTGTCTTCGTATAGGGAGATTTGCGAGCTTTCTGCTTAGCGTGTACGTTTTGGTGAGCAGTCCTTTGCATTTCGAGCTCTGTATTAGTAGTCTAAGCCAGCGTGGAAGTATAGAATTTAGATTAGCTTCTGGCAGTAGGTTTAGCGTGACTGTGTAGTTGAATTGAGCTAAGTTATTATCTATGTTGTAACAGATTTGAGCTTCCAGGAAGTTCCTGCTGCGTGATTTGAGTCAGGAGAATCTGTTAGGTAAATTGTGGAATTGAGGTACGAATTGAGGTACGAATTGAGCAGCTCTTAGCAGCTTTGGACTTGAACGTGCTGTGATTGATGTTGTGGATTTTGCTGCTGTGGATTATGTGATTCAGTATGCTGACTGCTTAAGTTACATTCTGTTTTACGTATTGTGCATTGGATGCATTGAATATTGATATTGATATTGATTGGCATCATGCATACATATTGAGCCTTTGACAGATTGATTTGATTACCTGATTGGGTGCCACGTTGTGACTGGCCGACTGTTGAGTCGTGTCCGAAAAGTCCAACGCTATCGTCGGAGTGGTGACTACCGGATTCGAGTGTCTCCACCAAGCTGTTGGGGGATCTGTATTTTGAATTGATTTATGTGGTTACTTGCTGTATCGAGTTGAGTAAACTTCTATTTTAAATATCGAATATTTTGAATGATTTGAAGTTCAGGCCTTTGTATTTCGAAAAATTTTTAAGCCCTAATTTTAAGCTTCCGTAATTATGCGCTTATTATGTGTTAATTGTTGGTAATTAGCACGGGGCCTGACAAAACCAGCTCGCATAGACGCTGGTAATCCGGACCAAATCACAGAGCTATTGGTCCAGCTTCATGTCAGTCTGGTTTCGCGGTTGATTGTTGGTTTTGAACTCTCAATAATTTTAAATGCACGTAACTTATGGGTTTTGTGTTTGGGCTATGTGAGAGCCTACGTGAGTTGTGGCAGAGCCCATGAACACACCCAAAATTCAATCCCAATAATTGGTATCAGAGTGCTTTTGTGATCTGGTACCCCGTGTATCGGGACCAATAATTGGTATCAGAGCAGGTTGTTTTTGAACAGTGCATTTTTTCTCCGAAAATTTTTAAACGGTTTTAAAACTCTGTCTACTCTGAAAGTCGTTCGAAATATTTTCTATGCTACAAAACTTTTAAAGCTTTCAAAAATCATTTTATATGGATAGGGGGAGGAATGTCTATTGAATTGTAGAGCAGTTTCTAGAAAGGAAAGTGCAGCAATATCTGTTCCGATGGATGCCAAGATCTCTAGGTTTGGCAAGGCTATATCCTAGAGAAAAATGGAAGATATTCTGTGAATTGAATCTTATATTGCTCCTCTGGTTTAAATAAATGAGAATCTTTGAGTAGCATAGATTTTGTTTTCAAAATCTCATGCACTTTATTTTACAAAATGTCGTCCCTCGAAAAAGGCTTTCGTTTTCAAAATAAAATAACCCCATGCTCTGTTTAGGGGGAGTTTTTTTTAAACATTAAGGTGGAGACTTGATTTCGAAACCTTTTTGATTCCCACAAAAAGGGAGAAATATTTTTGAACCTAAACATACCTACATATGTTTATTCAGATTTTGTGTAAATCAAAAAGGCGGAGATTGTTGGATCTGTTTATACAGATCAGAATCTAAGTTTTGATTCACACACAATATGCTATTATTGTACCAATTCTCTATGTGAAATGCACACCTTGCTTAGTCTGGAGTAGACATGAAGATATCCAAATTGGAACAGTAAGGGGACGCCTGAGCGGGACTGGTCGAAGATATCTAGATGGAACAGTAAGAGGACGCCCAATCTGGTACAGTAGTTTACTTGCAGAATGTAGGGAACACCAAGCATGCATGGAACACCAAGCTGGTTCACCCGCCTGTAGATGGAGCAACACGAAGATCAAGCGCAGAGTAATAAGAAGAGCATTTTTCAAGTGCAGATCAAGGAAGGAGGGACTCTATCTAGAAAATTCATGAAGAGTCATAAAATGGGGAAGAAATTTTCTAGATAGAGGAACTCAAAGCTCTGAAGATGATGAAGATCAGCTCAAGAGCAGATGACAAGAGCAAATCAGAAAATTTGATCAAGAGCGGTTGAAAATGATAGGAGAAGAAAAGAGGGTTGAACAGCTCGACGAAGCAACCATCTCGAACAAGACCAGCTCAATGCAGACAATAATGAAGAACAAGATGGCAAGCTGGTTAAGGTCAAACCAGCTCAGATAAGCATGACAGATGCTATCAAATCTATAAGCAAAGAGATTTGAATACATTGCTATACGACAAATACTATTCACTATTCAAATCGACTTGCTTGTATTGTCTTCTCAAAGTACAGTGCTCATGTGCTTAAAGTGAAGAAAAGTCTGCGAAGCATTTATGGATAAAGGATGCAAAGTACAACAGTGTCAGAAGACTTTCAACGTCTGCATCTTTGTGTCCAACGGATTAATCTCCACGTCAGGCTATAAATAACAAGAGCAGAGCACAAACAGAAGGTGATGCCCGAATAGAAAGAGAGAGTGAGGCGCACAAAAAGAAAAGAAGAGCGCAAGAAGAGCGAAGTGTTGTGAGAACCAAAATGTAAACACAGAAGAACGCACAACACAAGCTTTGGGAAGACATTTGTGAAACCAGCTCAGACAGGAGTACTTCCCAGTTTGTGAGATTTCATCTTCGAGAGATTGAGCGTACACTGTACATCTCAAACATGATTCACTCATATATTCCAAAGTTGAGCGAAACAGAAAAATGAGTGAATCATAATCAAAACTCTCCATTGTAGTCTTTGGACAGAGACGTTAAACAAGTCTAGTTGTCTTTCGCACTGAGACGTTAAATAAGTGTGTGTAGACTTTCTCACTGAGGCATAAAATAAGTGATGTTAGACACACAGCTTGAGGGCTTAGTGTGCAGTGGTGTGGTTAGGAGTTCTTGCGGCTGCTGGTCGTAGAAGTGGGTTGCAGCTAAGGGTCGCTGTAATCAAAGGCTTCTATTGGATCCTTCCCGACTGCGGAAGAAGGGGAAACGTAGAAGATTGAGCTTCGAACATCCATAAAAAATTGCAGTGTATTTCTTTTCTGCTTTCTGCATTTACATTCACGCATTGCATATTTGTTTACAACGCATAAAACTGTTTAAAGGCTTTCCAACATAAGAGTTCAGTTTGAGTTATTTCCTCATGATTTTGATCATTACTCAATCTGTATCTCGGTGTACAAATATTCAAGAACAATGAGCTATTACAACTCAAGATTTAAGGAACCAGATCGTTTTTGTTAAAACATCTCGTAGATCCGCTGTTAATCCGAACCAGCTCGCAGAGCTATTGGTCCAACCTCATGCCGATCTGGATTCACAGTTGCGTGCTGGTTTTGAACTCTCAATAATTTTAAATGCACGTAACTTACGCGTTTGGTGTTTGGGCTATGTGAGAGTCTGCGTGAGTTGTGGCAGAGCTCATGAACACCCCCGAAATTTGATCCCAACAATTGGTATCAGAGAACTTTTGCGATCTGGTATCCCGTGTATCGGGACTAACATAAATGACTCGAATTTATATATATATATATATAACTGGTCGATCAACTCCTTGGGCCTCCACTGGCTGACACACCACTTGGGCCAACTGAAATAGCTTGTAACTTGAAAGGAAAACAACCCAACCAAACAGCCCCGCAGGGACAAGGGGTCAAACCCCAGTACGAAGAACAAAGTAAAACAGAAAATGAAGTATGCATGATCTTTGCAATGTGCTATGCAATGAATGACCGGTAACAATAAATATCAGGTATCAAACTGAAGACCAAGCAAAATGATTAACAGCACCATGTGGAAAAATCATTGGGAGTTCGGGAGCTACCCGGATCATCCCCGAGTTCAGGGATGTCACCAACGGAAAATAGACATTGCTCATCGTCGAGGGTGACGGGAGCTACCCGCTCGGCAACGAAAACCAAAAAAGGTGCACTACGACCACCTGCCACCACCTATACAGGCCACAGAAAACTGAGGTGGCAGGAGATACCCGGTGCGTCCTCAGTGCTATTCCTCGTGAGTATGAACATCAACAACCACTCACGAGGAAGCAACTCAAATCAACATCAATGCATCAGCTAGAAAATGATTCTCAAGGCTCAATATGATACATGCCCAACTAGCCAACTTGTGGCGTGTGGGTTTATAGACTTGTATATAACAATCTTTATATATGGTATAGGCATTTATTTATATGGCATTCTTTACTTTCATTGTGTTGTATGATGATTAACAATTGCGTTGAGTAAAGACCTAGAATACGCTAAAGTGTATGTTAGATGTGATAGTGGGTATGACGGCTATCATGAAACACATCTAATAGTCACTGTGTATTCTGAACATGTTCCTAGTCGATTGGGCCGTCAAAATGAGGATAAGGCTGCCCGAGCTCGAGACTAGTATCTGCGATGCGAAGTACCATGTTTCATTGGTAGGGAACATTGTGATGTTCTGAGCATGCAGATAGATAGTGACCTGGTGATCTATCGAACTACCCTCGTTCGGACTTTCCAAGTGGTTACCATTTGTCGAGTGGATAAGTCCGAGGTCTTGGTTGTACTGATTAGTCTTCACGACTCGAAACATCATTGAGACTCTACATGATAGGCGTCTCAGATTGACCCATTTGCCGACTCACTTGGGGTCATCAGGCGGCGGGATTGGGTGAGACCCCGATGCATGTAGGAGTCGATGCATCGTTGTCGAGGATTCACCGCTCGGAGACATGCGTGGATATCCTATGCTATCTGAGGGGATAATAGTGTATAAATCTCTGGCCAGAGTACTAGAAGTGTTTTAGGTAAATGGGTTTACCTAGTTACACTCGCGATGTCACTATTCGATCTCCAAAATGTATGTATAGCTATCGGATCTATAGCGACTCTCGATTTACCAATGGTCGTTGATCTGATCGGGATATATATGGATTGAAAGGACCGTACTGTGCGTTAACCACGACCAACTGGTTCTTGCAGTCACTATCAGTGATACCTAGGGGATCATGGGGCGATGTTGCTAGACGCTCTTACCATGATCCGATGGGCAAGTCCGGAATTGTGATTCCGGAGCCGCAATGGTTGTGAGCCCACGGCTAGCTGTATCCCTGAACCATTGAGGGTCACACAAGTACTGGATTCGAGATTCCCGCTACGGATACTGAGCTCAATGTGTTGAGAGGATTGTGGGGAGTGCGACTTCCCAGAAGTCAACAGGGGTCAAATCGTGATTTCCCACTGTTGAGGGGCAAAACTGTCATTTGGACTAGGTAATCTGAAAAATCGTTTTTCGCATCATAATATTCAGTTTTGGAAACTGAGTCGATCGGTTTTATATATAGTTAGTAATGTATGTCCGTTTTTCTTTCATTATTACTATATATAATGGTTTCGATGAAAAACCCGCTCGCTGCTATACTGGATAGCAACAGGTTCACCGGTCTGAACTACCAAGACTGGCTCCGCAACCTCAATCTTGTGTTGGCTATGGACTTCTTTATGCGATAGAGAAGAGTCCTCCGAAGTAAGCCCCTGCCGATATCAGCCCTGAGGAGCTGGTAACGCTTAAACAATGGTGGGACGACGAGGTTAAAGCTCGGTGCTATGTGATGGCATCGATGTCCAATGAAATGCAACGGCGTTTTGAGAAGACGAAGTATGCTGCTGACATACTTTTTCATCTCAAAGAGCTGTACGGCGAGAACTCTCGACATGAGAGGTTCACGGCTGTCAAGGAGCTTATGACGAGCCGCATGTGCGATGGACTTCGGTCCGCGAGCATGGGTTCGTATGATTGGGCTCGTTGAAAAGCTGTCGGGCCTTGATATCGCACTTCCACACGAGCTGTCGGTGGATGTACTTCTCCTCTCGCTACCCGCTGCATTTGACCCATTTGTGGTCAACTTCAACATGAACAAGCTGGCAGCCACCCTTGAAGAGGTGGTTAACATGCTTGTAGTGTTTGAAGGGACCATAAAGAAGTACAAACCCGTCCTCCTTCTAGGCTCTTATTCCTCTGCGAAGAAGGGGCCCAGACGCAAGAGCAAGAAACGTTCTGCTCCTGCGAAGGTGGAAAGGTCCGCCAAGAAGCCAAAGGCAAAGGCTTCCAAGCCAAACAAGAGCGAGGACGTTTGCCACCACTCACAAGGCTGGGCATTGGAGGAGGAACTGCAAGGAGTACCTCGAGCAGTTGCGAACTGCGAAAGGTATGTTCTATATTGAAATAATATGTTCTTTAATTCGACTTCTTGGGTACTTGATACCGGATATGGATCTCATATCTGCAATGATTTGCAGGTGATGACAAGAAGCCGACGTCTTAGAGAGGGTGAGACCCACTTGAGGCTTGGCAATGGAGCAAGAGTTGCTGCAGTAGCTATAGGAGATGTTTATTTATTTCTGTCTTCTGATTTTAAGTTGTTATTGAGAAACGTTTTATTGTTCCCGAATTAATAAAGAACATTATTTCTGTTTCTATGATTGATAGTGATGGATATTCTTGTATGTTTGATAATTCGATTTGCAATATTTACAAGAATGAATGTTTAATTGGAATTGGGGAACGCCAAAACGATTTATACACCTTAAAATTAAAAGACGTTCCAACTCGCGATGTCGAAGCACATAAAACAACGATTAAAAGGAAACACGATAACTTGAACCCAGCACAACTTTGGCACGCTAGGCTAGGTCATGTTTCTCTAAGTAGGATGAACAAGTTAGTTAGGAGTGACATGTTTGATCTGTCAGACATTAACTCCCTACCGGCTTGTGAGCCTTGTCTTAAGGGAAAGATGACTAAACAACCCTTCAAGGGCAAGGGTGAGTGTGACGCCCGAACCCAACGGGGTCACGAGAATTGGGTAAATAAAAATTTTCGAATAAAAGAAGGGCTAAATGATAATTCGCTATAACTTGAAAGAAACAAAACAAACGACGAGCTCAAGGATCAGTAGGTACTTAAGTTGCGCGCTAACTGCTAAAAACATTTGCGGAAAAACAACTTGTATTGATAACTTGCAATTGCGATTACAACAGCTGCTATTCTAAGTAAATATACAACTGTTGCTACTGATCTAATACAGTACAATCTATTCAAAACGATACAACTTAGACACGGAAAAAAAAAACGTAGGCCTTGGATAAACACAACGCCACCCATCTGCTGATTTCAAGTTTCACCTGCTGTTCCTCCACCAGTTGTCGTACCTGCACCATTTTAAAAAGCTAGTGAGCCTAAAGGCTCAACAAGTAAAACCTGAGTAATAACAATTTCATAAAACGCAGGCAGACATCTGTGCAATGCATATGTTAAGGAACTTCAATATACAAAGTCATTTTCGTAAACATTTCATTAACAATCCTTTCTTTAAACACTTCTGTAAATCATCGGGTTCCATCATTTTAAACATTTGCTTCCCATTTTAAAACTTTACTGAGTATCGAATTCGACTTTGGAAACATATCGTTAAAATGGAACTGGTTGAAAGAAAACCAGTCGCAAAGGAATAGCACCAGTCTCAAGACTTTTACCTGCTGAATGATCAGCACCAGTCGCAACAAATAGGAACCAGTCGCGACGTCTTTTAAATAAATATAAAGTAAAACAATGTCGTTGGAGTGATCAGCAGATGGAATAACAACACTACCTGCTGATCTTACTATGACTTAAAGGAACGACGTCGTTAGCGCGTCAATCAGTCGCAAAGAATACGCTAATCGATCAGCTGCAAGAAAAAGCGCTAACACGTGTATATAAATGAATAGTACCAGTCACAAGACTAATACCAGCTGAAATGAACAGTACTTGAAAAACGAGTAAAGCAACTGTTGAATTATCACTATGGAATACATCTGCTGATGAACAGTGTATCTGCTGATTTTATGTAGACAATGCAACTGCTGGATTCTAACTAAGGAAAATACAGCTGCTGAATTTAAAATCACAATGCAGCTGCTGATTCCTAATCAAAGGAAAAACAACTGCTGATATTAACAAGGAAAGACGCATCTGCTGATGAACAGTGCGTCTGCTGATTTTACGAAGACGCTTGCAATATCTAAACAATGATTTTGCTACCAGCCGTCGCCTATTAAACCAGACTTTATACTGATTCAACTAGCAACTACCGATTACAAAATCATCAAATTTCGACAGTACAACTACAGGAAGAACATTCGTAAACGTTATAACAATACAGCTGCTGAATCTTAACAGGTAGATACAGCTGCTGGATACATAAATCAACATTTGTAATATCAAAACAACAACGATGTCATCAGCTGTTGCCTATCAAACCATACCAATGATTCAACCGGCAACTACCAATTACACAGTTATCAAATTCTAATATTACAGCTACTGCAAGAAGAACTTTCATAACATTTATGGAAATAAATTCGAATCCTCAGTACCTTTAAAACTTCATAAACTTTTTGGAAATCATACTGGAAGCATCATAAACATCAAAACAAATTTTCGAACCCATCTTTCTTTCCTTATCATGTCTAAATCATTTCAAACATGATCTTTAAATATATCAGTAACATACAGGCAAGCAGATCCATAAAAAGACAATATATGCTTCAAATGGTGTAGCAAAGGATCAGCTTTTACTTGCCTTTATCAAAGCTTTATGACAACAGCTAATTCCCGCAGAAATCCTCCCTTTGAGCAACGCACGAACTCTTCTGGAATTTCTTTGAAGAACACTTTAAAACTTTTCTTTGCAAATGATGAAAATCTTACTTTGAAAACAGGTTTTTATATGAAAGGGATTAGTGGCAAGCTACTTGAGAAATCAAGCATGACACACTTTTAAAATTTAGTAAAATTCCCTTCATATCATTTTAATTTGTAAAACACCAAACCTTCTCTTAAAGAAAGCATTTCACCTCCTTAGCAACGCAACGCACGAACTCTTCTGGAATTTCTTTGAAGAACACTTTAAAACTTTTCTTTGCAAATGATGAAAATCTTACTTTGAAATTTTTATATGCTTCATAACATTTTAATTTGTAAAACACCAAACCTTCTCTTAAAGAAAGCATTTCACCTCCTTAAAACATTTCCAATTGATTTAAAATTCAGCTTGTGCATCGCTCCTTGGAGTCATCTGCTGGAACCAGCCGCAACGCATCTTACCTGCTGATATCAACAATTCAGCAGATACATAACATTTAAAATTGCCAAATGGCCCAAAATATTAGTAAAATGCATAAATGTGGTCCTATGGATTTTTGGGGCGTTACAGTGAGCGTACTCAAGGCCTATTGGATTTGATCCATACTGATGTGTGCGGCACGTTTAGTATTGGTACTAAATACGGTCACACATACTTCATCACCTTTACCGATGATTACTCTAGGTATGGGTACTTGTACTTGATGAAGAACAAGTCTGAATCCTTTGAAAGGTTCAAAGAATTCAAGGCTGAAGTAGAAAACAATTAGGCAAAAGTATTAAAGCACTTCGATCCGATCGAGGTGGCGAATACTTGAGTGCTGAATTTCAAGAATATCTAAAAGAGAATGGGATTCTCGCACAGTGGACCCCTCCGGCCACACCACAGCTCAATGGTGTAGCGGAGCGTCATAATCGGACCTTGTTGTACATGGTTCGATCTATGATGAGCTTCACTGAACTTCCTACCTCGTTTTGGGGCTATGCGCTCGAAACGGCGGTAATGTTGTTGAACAATGTCCACACCAAGGTAGTGGATAAGACCCCATATGAGATATGGATGGGCAAACCACCCAAGTGCTCATACATGAGGGTTTGGGGGTGTCCTGCTTACGTGAATCAGACAGTGGGAGATAAGCTGGATACGAGATCCATCTTATGCTACTTCATTGGGTATCCAAAGAATTCCATTGGATACTACTTCTACTATCCCAGCGAAACAAAAGTGTTTGTTTCTAGAAATGCCACCTTTATGGAAAGGGAATTTCTACTTGATAGAAAGGGCAAAATAGTAAAACTCGAAGAGGTTCGAGATCCAATAGAAGTACCAGGTGAGTCTCCCGTTGGATACTACTTCTACTATCCCAGCGAAACAAAAGTGTTTGTTTCTAGGAATGCCACCTTTATGGAAAGGGAATTTCTACTTGATAGAAAGGGCAAAATAGTAGAACTCGAAGAGGTTCGAGATCCAATCGAAGTACCAAGTGAATCTCCCGCACCTACTGAGCCAGTACCAGATATGGTCGCACCTAGGAGATCCGAAAGGAT